>OZ001262.1:11666712-11851712 GCA_963924015.1 Macrophya annulata
ATTTTAAATAGCGAGAGGCTATAGCCACAAATTACCGCATCAAAGTGAGTTTGTAACCAAACTACATATTGTAAATCGTAAATATTTACATTTCAGTATACAGTATGGTTAGTTGTGTAGTTTACCTCGTTCTTGGCTATAGAATTTTAATTTATGAAGAAATTTATTCAGCTGCTGTCCATATTATACATGTATGTACACTAAATTATCAAAAAATGGGAAGAAAATAGAGAGAAAAAAAAAAAAAAAAACTTAATTACATACATCTGGTACGGCGATTTTTCGCGACTATTAACGTTATATGGTAATCATCCAATATGTATACAATTTTGGAACATCTTATTTGTCACACTTTATTATTATGATGTATAATATATCTACCCTGTAATTATATATATGCAGAAAATTAAAACGCGGAGAAGAATTTTTATGGAACTAGTTTTTATTTAATTAATCTTTTTCCTGCCCACACACAAATTTAATAAAAGAAATAGAAATTCTTGAATGCAAATATAAACTACACTTCTATCATATTATATAAATAGCCACAAACGTACATACTTGCAGTTGTAATGCATACGTATATATTTTATTTTTCATTTTAATTTTTTTCCTGATACCTATAACGACATATGTTTCACAATCGATTAAAAATACGCGAGTTAAATTCAACCGAAAGAATTCACAGTATATCAGTTACGCAATAAATTTTTCAGATATGGTGGATATAAGTGTTATCTATAAATTTGTATTGTAATCTTTATTTATATCAAACTCCCTAAATTATAGTTACAGTATAATTTTTGTTTCATTTTATTTTATTTTTTTTCTATGCCATAATTAACACTAGACTTTTTTTTCTTTGAAATTTTAATATATCGTCGTCAGTTGATCCCATATGGTATAATATATCTACATGTGCAAGTGAAGGATGAATATTGCGAAAGCTTCTGCTACTCAATACATTTGTGTCATGAGAATTTCATGACAAAAATTTTGAAAAAATTTCACGTAGTGGAAAAAAAAAATACGTACTCATATCTACATACTTTAAATTTGAAATTACACGGATATGAGTGGAAAAAAAATTATAATTATGATGTAATGTATTTTATTACAAATTAGTATGAAATCAATTTACCTATTTAAATGAATTTAAAAAAAAATGATAAATCAATTTAAAATATTTGTTAGAAAGTTTGATTCTTTTTTTTTTACAGAATATGTAGAGTGATTTACGTGATTCAACAATTTTATAAAGTAATTTTATTTTTTCTGATTATAGACTTCATTTGCGGTTTTTCTTCCGCTTCATCTTTTATTTTTCTATATAACGCAGTCCAGTTTTTTTCATATTTTTCACTGTGATAATAGAGTCAAGTGTGGCAAATAAATTCTATGACACCAATTGATAAGCTACTATTTGGCTAGAGCTTTTATAAACCTATTAAATATCTAATCTACCTATGTGTACGTAAAATAGGGAGAAAAATAATAATATTATAGTTATTACAGCCTATAGACTGTTGCTGCAACAACCACGTACTATTGTGTGTATTAGACATCGGTAATACATGTACGACAAACTAACGTTATGGCCCCTTATTGGGAATACCTAAACTAGATACGATATTTGATACCGACAGTATATGTATAGCGTAATAATTCGCGTAGCCTTTGTGGGACGCAATACCTCTCGGATCATAGTTCCGGAAATCTCATCATAATATACACGTGACAAATCTCGTCTTTGACGAATAAAAAAACGAAAAAAAAAAAACAGTACACCCGCATATTTTCGCTACATAGGTAGGTATATGAAAGGTGTCAACCGACTATCTGATAAGACGTAATTCGATATTTCCTATACATATACCGGCTAATAATATTTTTCCTTCGTGCTCAATCTTCTATATGTATTCTTGATTTTTTTATTAAGTGAAACTTCTTCAGCGGGGGTAAATTAAAAATTTTATGTAACCAAAACGACACTATTTATACCTATATATATATATATATATATATATATATATACATATATGTATATTTGTCAATGTCAAAAGAAATTGTAAATATACCCAGATCGAATTTTTCTTATTTTTTATCATTATTATTTGTTTTACCGTTTGAGAAGCGTAGTAGAAGTAATAACAATTTTCACTTACTCAATAGCTTTTTTTATGAACATGTTATGATACTGAAGCTAGCCGCCACGCCGACCAGAGACGTAACGGAGGCCCGGGGGCCCAGAGCACAAAAAATTTACCTTTTGTCATAAAATTCTTTAAACGAACAGTTTTTTTGCGAAAAATCTTCATCAACTCGAACGCGCTTCTGAAAGATATGAAAATATCTTTTAACTGCAGCACTAGATCAAACCGGAAGAGGTTTAAATATGGCGCAAGAATCATAAAACTGTTTATTGTTACGTTAACGTTTTGTCAAGGATACATATAAAAACTTTTAATTGTTATAATATGCATATGTATGTGTATATGCTTGTGTATAATGTTATTGTATAATAGAAGGCGCATAATATCTCATTTTCAAAACTGAACAGAAATTCGGCTAGACAACGCAAAGTTCTGTTCTGTTCTCCTAGGTTACATACATATATACATACATGCGTATCTGAATACATGCTCGGTACTTGTCCGATACATTTGAGATTATATTATACAGTCGACAATAGACTGTATTATTATGAAACTCACAAAGTTAGGCATTGTCGTTTGTATAACCTTATAAAGAGTATCAAAGAATCTTATCGTTTATAGTTAACGTTATACGATAGGTACGACGTACATACATACCTAGTACACTTCTGTAATTTAAGGTGGTCATTATTTTATGCATTTTGGAATTCAATTCGCGTCTATACGTACCTCAGATCGGTTCGCAATAAATTTAAAATAATCTTTGCGAAACCTAGAATCTCTACCTCAAAGGGAAAAGATCGCTGTAAGCACGTTTAATTTCCCCCTTCAATTAACATGAGCTCAAGGAAAATTAAATTAACTGAATAGATGGTACACAATTTTTGAAATTTTAGGGATTTTTGACGATCCATTAACAAATAATGATAGAAAGTATGAAAAATGTCCATATGTTAATTAAAGGGAAAATTAAACGTGCTTATACAGCAACCATTCTCCTTAGAAGTAGAGACTCCGAATTTTGCACAGATTTAAAAAAATAAAAAAATAAAATAAGGCCCACCATACATTATACGTAATGTTTAAAATACGTGCCTGTCTGCGTAACTTCTCTATTAAAGTTGAAAACGAGAAGAAATATAAAAAGGAATAATGATGTGGAAATCAAGTCTGTGTTATATGGGGAAAATCGAGGAAAGTTTAATAGAGTGTGAGGAGGTCGAAGGCCTCGGATAGTATGTATAACGCGACGACGTGTTTTGAATTTAGGCATTTGACCTATTTATCTTACCCCATACCCAAGTGTGGCCCATAAAAGTGTCAAACTGACCCCTTATTAAGCTAACCCATCTCACAATCAAATCCTCTTAATGCTGGATGATATAAAATCGCTATACACTTCCTACCAATATATAAGTTCAACATTTATTTTCATATCTATTTTTAAAATTGCAATAAAATTTGGCTATTCACAAATTAAAATATTTGATATCTTGATTCAGAAGAAATTCCTTTTTTCTTTCATATTCACTTTTTTCAATTCACTTTCTCAATCAAAACAACTGAAAAAAAAAGTGATGTAGGTATATCTCGATGACTGCTCTACCCGTTGATTCATTGATTGATTAGATAAATTTTTCGTTACGATTTATACAACTACAGATTGAAAAAAAAAAAACAGATAAATAATGTCACATCAATCCGTGCGGTCGATTTTTATTTAAAATACTGTATAGTCCAGTGACATGTATATGTGTAGGTACAATTTAGGTGTATGTATGTATGTATATATACATATATAGCCTACCAACTGCAAGTTTTCAGTGATAAAGATCTGAAATACGTACTTGGAAACGTCAACGTAACCAGGGCAGCACAAGTGCCACCAATTAAACTGTACACAAGAACAGTAAGTAAGTTCCTTGTGTAACCCAGCCCAAAACAGCAGCAGCAACAGCCTATACATATAGCTAGTCTATCCCGAGTAATTAATAGGCCATTTCATTCCAGATCTGAAAGTCTAAACTCTAAAGCGAACGTCACTTATGATAAGGATGAAAAACAAGAAAGTATATTTACATATATCCCTGACTTCTTTCATTCACAATCAAGGCCTGTAAAGCTGAAAAATATAAGAGCATAAAACTTGAAAATTTGAGGATAAGTGTTGGAATGAAACCGGATAATTCAACGGATCCAAATTTTTGGTAAATGAGAAGAAAAATCATAATGTTTCCCGCGGTATCAAATAAAATTATGCTGTCATCAATCTTGCAAACGAATTATTAATATAACCTCTTGAAGATTTTTTTTGTTTGACTCTAAATATCAATATTTTTTTTTATATTGAATATCGTCACATGGTTCAAAGAAAATCAACAAATTATGACAAACAAACAAAAAAACAGGAAAAAAATGGAATTACTCCGTTTTTGTACCTATAGTAAAACGCGTCATTGGAAATTTCTACGATTTAATCTAGCTCACTGTTTCCATATATTATGCTGCCGTGAGAGTGGGAGTAGAAAGAAGGAAACCCACTGCCGATTAAAAAATGAGCAACAAACTGCGAATAATTGATGAAACTATATTGACGTCACAGGGAAAGTCGCAATTGCTTCTGTAGATTTCATGACGTCACGGTTATACCTAACATACGTCACACTCTACGCCTCGTGCATTAAAGGATGTAGATCATCGTCATATCGCCGTGTTACTGGGCTCGCCCCGTGGCAACTGGTTTTTAAATGTTAAATCATTTTTTTCATCTCATCTGATGCTAGTGTTTATTTATATTTATACGAGTATAAGTATTGCGATGCATCTATATGAAAGCAAAGAATAAGATATCAAAATTAGACATACGCGCCATACGGTGAACTGAACACGTTTTGTCTACCATTGGCGCAGTACGGTCGTCACGCAGTCTGATGATATGACTCACACACTCTCTCTTTCTCTCTCTGCTAATTTTACTATTCTATACATAGTCAGTCTTCGCGACGTACGTGTGTATATGTAGGTAGGTATATCGGTGCATCAAACGTGCTTGCAGTTAGACCGAAAGTCAAGTTTCTTTAAGGAGAAATTTTCGTCAGGAAAATTAAAGGCTGGATTAAAGTTCCGAATTTTCATAATTCTGAACGATTAAAATTAAGATTTTTCATATTGACGATTCACAGTTTTTAGAAAGCGTATTTCTCCGACACTCTGCATACATAGTCGATTTAATAAAATTTCAAATCGAAAAACATCGAAGATTCAAAATTCCGAAAGCTGAAAATCCGAAAGACCGAAACTCAGATACTTGAAATTCATGCATGGGGCGTCGTGCCTCCCATTAAATTTTCGGTTTCTTTGACTTTCGAACTTTTTACCTGTCTGCATTCCGATCTTTTCGAATTTCAATATACTGAACGTTAACCTTTCTGAAAATTCGAAATCGTCTCAAATGAATTCGTAATTTTGATCGTTCGAAACTTTATAAGATTTTAAGATTAATATAGCGTTGGATCGTTGATTACATCACTTATTTATAATGAGATGTAGATTTTTCATTATACATATATTTGTTTCATTTTATTTTCATCAACTTCCACTTTTTTTTCTTCTTTATTTATTCTTAATTAGGTTTCCCATGGCTACTACTGCTACTACATACGATAATAACGTTACCGATTCTGTAGGAATTAGTGTAAGTTAGATACTCATTCCTACAGACAGCAGACAGACAGGCAAGCAGGCGGGGCGGGCCTTCTTTCTTCTCTCGGAGGCAGAACTGACTTCATCGGTTAATAAATCACCGACTTGAGGTCTAAAAATGATGAAAAGATAAAAAAAAAATACACAAAAATAAAGTAAAAAGTCAAAAAAATAGGATGTTGAAGTCTGTTGGGTTTATGCTTTGCGGTATACTATATAGTTATACAGCTGAGGCATCAAAAATTATGGTCTGACTGCGAATAGTCGGGGTTTTAGCCAGAGAAAATAGGTAACGAAGTATAGAGAAAAAAAAAAAACATACCGGTAGAATCCTCGCACTGCAAATTATACATATTTTTACACTACCGCTAACCCACGAACTCTATTCCTCGGTTTATTCAATTTTTTAACAACTGAACGCGGGTTTTACGTATCATCTTATAACCATATTGTATACCTGTAGTACTTAACACGCTGCACCATGTGCACGCGATGTAGGTATGCGGCTGATGAGAATTGTCGGCGGTGTATATATAATCATCAAATCATAATTTATGAGTGAAAAAAAAATAAATAAATAAAAAAAAATAAAACCTACAGCTATAATATGGGAATTCTGAATAATGAATATTTCGATAGCTTTTATATATATAAAACAATCTTTAAAAGTAAATATTCTTACACCTTGCCTCTCTTATCTCATTTGGCTTAATTTATTCAGTGTTTAAAAAAGAAGAAAAAAATAAAAAATAAAATAAAGACAAAATGAAATACCTGAACTTTTATCGTCATGCAAATTGAAACCGGTCGTATAAATCGTAAATTTTTATTTTTATTTTTATTTTTATTTTATTTTATTTTATTTTATTTTATTTTATTGCTTTTCCAAAATAACTCATAATTGTATAAAAATAAATGAGCAAAAAAAAGATTAAATTTTCTATAGGTATTTTATATCTTTTGATTAAACAAAATAAACTTAAAAAAAAAAAGTCAAGAAAAATTTATTTCCAGGTTAATCGGTCACGACCCTGGAGTTGCGCTACCACAAGTCGGTCACAATGCATAGAAACATTTATGAGGGCAGTCAAGTGTTAGGATCAATAAACTCTT
Organism: Macrophya annulata; assembly: GCA_963924015.1. Lineage (NCBI taxonomy): Eukaryota > Metazoa > Arthropoda > Insecta > Hymenoptera > Tenthredinidae > Macrophya > Macrophya annulata. Next base: position 11,673,684 of record OZ001262.1, read on the forward strand.
CGCTTTCATTCCTAAACGGTTTTGAATATACAATTAGTTAAGCTCTGAGGCAGTTTATACATTAAATTCTCAAACGAATCTTAACACTTGAATAGGTATATCAATTTGGTCCTGCGAATATAGAATATATACATATTGCGACAGCAGGTGGGCGACGCCGTATGTTAAACTATTGAACGATAAAAACAAAAAAAAAAAAAAACTTTGTGTCTGATTTATGATCTTTGACATAAAAATAAGAACAGATAATATACGAGACGAGAAGGAGGGAAGTGTTAATATTATTATTTTATCAATTGTTCTTTTCTTAGAAGAGAATAACAAACATATCAATCCGATGAAACGAAGACGTGCCTTTTAGACAAGATATATCTATTAAGTTTCGTGCTTTTATTCTCTTTAAGATTATACATATACAGGGTGATTCAGGTTGAGCTTAATACTCTTGAGAATATTTCGTGGGTAGAGTCCTCAAGAAATTCTAAGACTAAATTTCCTTTATCAAAATTTCGTGGGTCTGATAGTTTCCGAACTACGGTAGATCTTGGTTGACCAATCACAGAGCTTACAGCTGACTATGTCAGGGCCGAGGCAAAACTATGAGATTAATAGTCCTCATTTCTCGACAGAAATGTCGACGTCCGCGTATACCGCAAATTACAAAGCGGAGAACCAGGACACCGATAACGAGAACATTTTCCGAAGACGACGTCGACATACTTGTTGATAAATGCAAGTAAAATGTTACAAAATAAGACTCGATTCACCACTGGCACTGCTAATCTTATACTTTTGATCCAGCCCTGACTTGGTCAGTTGTAGGTTCTGTGATTGGTCAACTGAGATCTTCTGTAACTCGGAAACTATCAGGCTATCGAATTTTTTGATAAAGGGAATTTAGTCTTCGAATTTCTCGAGGAATCTATCCACAAAATTTGGTGCTCTTAATTTGAATCACCCTGTATATCGTAGAGAATTAATTAAATTAACTTGCTGTCCAGTTTATTAGGCATGATGCAGCTTCAAAACACGAGTAGGTATACGTCTATACATACACCTATATTCTGACACCTACTTAAACTGACACAACTCTTAACATTATTCGTTTATTTTCATTCTTTTTTTTTTTAAACACTGTGGTTTCATCACCTGTTCATCGTATTCTCAGCTCTATAAACTGCATAAGTGTTCTTTTACGGTCTGATAATTGTCTTAACATCTATAAATGCGGTTGCAATCATTTTTCTTCAAATTTTCTTTTCTAATCTGTTCGACGACCGTAATCCGTTTGTGTATGAGGCATCCCAAGCCATTTCGACGTAGCCGTAACTCTCATCATCATTATTTTTGCATTTCTCTTATAGATTTGCAAAGTTTCAAATGTTTCAAAAAGTTTTTTTTTTCCAGCAGTTGCTTGATTAAGTGGAATCATTGTTAGCTACAATCGGTTTCAATGAAATTTGCACGGTAAATTCTGTAAAATCTCATTTTTTTGTGACCTACAATGGCATACCAATAGGAGAAGAAAAAAAACTATGTTCATGTATACCTATAGGAAAAGCGATTGATTGTATTTCATTTTTACCTCAAAATATAATAAATCGTCAAACTTATTTATCGAGATCTGCATTCAACCCTGTGATGAACACGGTTAGAATTTTAATATTTTATTGTCTATCCGTAGGTATAGATAAATATATGAATAAGAATATATGAATAAGAATTCGTAGAAAATCTAAAGTTCTCTAGTCTGCATACTAACAGCTTTTTTTAAATCATGTATTCGTATTATAGAGAGAAAATAACGTATAGACAATACAGTTCTAAAAACTTCCTAAAAAGAAGTTTTTTTGAATTTACTTCCTCTTTGTTTCGTATTTAACGATTTTTCGGTTCTCCCAAACCTGACAAACGATACGACAGACTCGGAATGCTAGAAGCTATTTAAAACAACTAGAAATACACTGCTCTGTTTCCTTTCCTCGATGCAACGTCGTAAACTCTTTATTTCAAAAAACGACTATATGTATATCAGTCGCAGGTACTAAAGTCTATAACCATAGACATATATATGTAAAATATAACGGTTTCTACCACTACTACTACTACTATTTTCCACTAGCTACTAGTTAAGACCGATAGAAAGCAGGCTCCAATTCTCTTCTAGGTCTTCTTCATCCTTTTCCTTTTCCTATTCTGTTCCTTTATTTTGCTATTTTCTTTTCTTTTTGTCCGTTGTTTTCTTCTTCTCTTATTCATATTCAAAATACTTATACTTTAGTTATTGCTGCCACTTGCCTGCAGGCCAGTATACCTACTCTTTACCCCCTCATCATCAGTGTCGTGTGTCGCCATAATTAGCATCAGAATGGTAATCCAAAAGCTTCTGTATGTTAATTTAAAACGATGCTGTTATACCTATAATATGAGTTGTTGTGTGTATGGAGATGTTCACAAAACACCGAATGGTCAAAGACGATGGTATTTAGGATTTTTCGGTTTTTATCTTCATGTGGGAAGAAAGTAACCGCTATATTTTCGCCTCCTCAAAAAACGCCAGTTTGGACTTTTTCAATTCAAATATACCGAAATGTTTTCTTAAAACTGAACAGTCGACAGCGCATGCGTCAAATAATTCAATTTCATTGGTGGGCGAGTCCGTCTTGCGACGATACATGAGCCTGTCAGGCACAGGAGCCAACTGACACGAAATTCTAACCTCAAATTCTAACCACGATTCTAACCTCGAAAATCTGAATCAATCGCTTGGCCGTCAACAATAGAGCTTGACAGCTAAAACTCGGGATGGCCAGCCTGCATTAGCAGACACCGAAACTCGCGCTTGTGCTGTCGACTATTTAGTTTCTAGAAAACATCTCTGTATAACGAACCCCCAAATGATTACACAGCTTTCGAACCTAATCTGATCGTGGTATGAGTTGATCTTCGATTTTTATTGCGTGATTTTCGTTCAGGTTTAGTGATTTTTCGTTAGTTTTTTTTTTCATATAATTCAGTTGAAAACAAATAAAAAAGAGACTTGGTTAAATTTGAACAGCAATTTTATTCAAACTTAACAACAGTGTTATGCAAACTTAATGAAGTCTCATTTTCATTTGTTTTCAGCTAAATTATGCCAAAATAGCAACGAAAATCATGCAATAAAAATCGAAGATCGACACGCTACGTTCAGATTAGGCTCAAAAGTTGCGTAATCATTTGAGGAATTGTTATATATTTGAATTTTAAAAGATCAAAAATGATGTATTTTCAGGAGTCGAAAATATAGCGGTTATTTTCTTTTCATATGATTTTACGATATTGCCGTATTTTTTTCCCGAAAGTAGGTCGAAAAAGTGGCATTTTATGTTCTTCACGAGTTTTTCACGAATTCCCGTTCCTTCTGGTCGAACACTTGCCCTATAGAATATAATACTGTAAAACCGTATAATACTGCCATAATTTTTTGTTCGAAGATAATAAAATTAAGAGAAAAAAAAATGAGTGAAATTTGTCTTTCTTTTTTTTTTTTCTTTTTTCTAGTATTCTGATTTTTATTTTGGACGCGTGATTCAAGCCAGATTTTTTTATACATGTCACGTTGTTGCAATTGCAGTTGCTCGCAGTGATTTTTATTTTCTTAACCTTCGGTATAAAATTAGAAATTTTTTTATACCTACCATAATTAGAATTAGGTATTCACAGAAAAAAAAGGAAAAGAAAAAACTCTTCGAGAAATGGAGATGAAAAAATGTCCTTTTAATTTTTCGTACACCTAGATACTTATGTATCTATATTCTATCTATTAATGAAATTTTTTTTATCCGATAAATTGCGTTTAATTTTGTAAATACAATTTATTTAACGCGCCGAGATCCAGACGCAAATAAATGAACTCGCAATGCTGAGAGGATAGAAGGGTTAGAATCCGGCGGGTTAGCTCGTTATAAAAAAGTGCATTATGGTTGTTGCGGTTGCGGTATTCGTTCGAAAGAAAAAGAGATAAAATAAATAAATAAAAAGAGAGAATTTTACATGAAACTTCCGGCGCGAAACGATTTAGACGCTTTCGAAAGATTCTATATTTAAATTTGCAGACTTGAAGTCTGCTGTTGCAGTTTTACCGTTAGAATAATCCAGTGAATGTTTCATGCTTGCAGTGCAGTGTCCTTTATATTGTTTCGGATGCAATTTCGAGCCTCGTAATTTCTGAAGAAAACCTTTTATCCTATACGATCACTCGATCCTGCATATTTTATGGAAAAGATTCCTGCGCTTAACTCTATCGATAATTGTATCGATGACGTACGAGAGCCATGCAAGAGACATTTCTTCTTATCTTGTTACTCCACCACTTCTGATATACATACTGTAAATGTCAAAGAACGTGTATGACGATTTTTAAATACTTAAAATACACCCTGTACGTCGGCAGCTAGAGGATCTACTGCTATATAAAGCAGGAAAAAGTGATAAAATAACGAAACAGATTGAGAGGAGAAAGAGTTAAACTAACTGTATAGACGGTGCTTTTTGTAGCTGCCGCATGGATTTGACTTTATTTCTTTTTACGATGGTTTTTTTTTTTCTACTACAATTTTATCATCTTACTTCTTCTTCTAACTGTACCATTTCTACGTCTTCCTACTCCTCTACTTCTTCTTCCTCTTCTTATGACGAGTAAAAGAATCGACTATACGCCTACTTGAAGGTGCAGCAGAGGAGCTATGACATAAAGTGGCCGATAAACTAGACGCAAGACATTTCATATCAACTCTACGTTTTTCGACGTTTATAGAAAATTTTTTTAAGTTACAAACTTTGGCTTCAGTTTCTGAACTTCAAAATTCGAGAAAGTAGCGATAAAAGTAATGAGGAATCAAAAAGTCCTCTTCAAAACTGACGAGTGTGCATCACTGCACATTCATGTCAAGTAAATTTTACCGCTCTGCAGGGAAATATGACACTGTAGGACGTTAATCAATGCCCGATGACTCTTGCGCAGCGAAATACCACAAGAAGGTAATTCCCATAGTGGTTTTAGATGTTGGTAAACCCTGCGTAACATCATACCGGAAATGCGAGCTATATGTATACATATATACGCGTTGTTGAGGGGATAACAAAATTTGAAAAAAAAAAAAAAAAAAAAAAAAGGAAGGATAAGACATTGAATGATTTGATGACACGTGCAGCAGCAGTAGCTGCAGTCATAGTTATGTAGTTTCCTCGGATATAGTTTCGAAGCAGCACGTCGAAGGTTTGTGGTTGCTGGAAGCTGATCAAAAATAACTTTTCTCGAAGAGGAACAGTTTCCTATTTCCTTCATTCTGTAGGGACGACCCTGCAGCCGGTACTATAAACATCATAAAATTCAAACTGTTATACGGTATATGCATTCTGACGGTGATGCAGAGTGACAAATTATTATACCCTGCAATACGAATCCACGCTTGTTTTATTATCACATCGTTAAACCATATACCTACTTCCCGAAAACTGAGAAACCCTTACTTTTCTACAAGTCAATAATAAATTAGAAAACCACGCTTTGAACCGTAATTAGAAGTGAAAAAAAAAAAAAAAAAAAACACTATACACGCATATATATGTGATTGAAGAAATTTTCAAACATGGGATCTTCACGACCTTTTTGATGTTGTTTATAAATGCCAATTAGCCCGATACAAGGGATTTTGACAGCGATCATTAATACCAAGACTTTTATTTTCTTTTTATTATTATTTTTCAGTCGGAATGGGCGTTCTGATGTTCTATATTTACGGAGATCCATTTAAACGTGGATTCTTCTGTAGCGACGAGTCCTTGAAATATCCTTATGTGGATTCGACCGTCACCAGCACCATGCTATACGTTACAGGACTCTTTCTTCCCATATGTGTGGTAAGTTATTCAATACATGAACAATTATTTATCTAAATTATAAGGCTCAGCAATAAAATGATGAGGCTGGTGACCTCTTTCATTAAAATCATTAAAAAATATCGTTTCGGGGATCGATAAGCTCCAAGATCAACTACCATGACCACATCCGTAGAGACAGACAGTCTACAAGTAATTATTCATCCCAGGGTTTATTTCAGTACTTCGAAGACAGGAAGACGCGTCTACGAGCTCAACAAACCCTTTTTACTTTTACACCTATACGTATATATGCATATCTTATAAACTACGCACGTGTACTCATTTACTCCATTAGATGCCAACACTTGAAGACCCTAAACGCGGTCCACTTGTCATATTTCTCACTTGTAATTAATCAGCAGCGAAAGTTATACCTAAATGTATGTCGAGAATAACTTTCTAACTCATAATTGTCGGCCCGATTTCAGGAAAAATTTCGGGCGCGAATACCTTGAACGAATGACTTTTAGACTAGGTATTAAATTTGAATAAAATCAATCAAGTGGTTTAAGGAATGAGCGATTATAATTGTTTTAAAGAAAATAAAAATTCTTAATATCTTTAGAACCGTTCACACGATTTTTTTGATATTTATTTAGTTACTATTTTCATTTCCCTAAACATGAGACGATCTGTAAATAAAATGCGAGAGGAATAGCAGTTTGAAACTTCAGTCCAACACAGATCGATTGCGTATAAATTAACTGCATAGAATATCGTTTCGCTGTACGAGTAAAAGTGGTATATTTCATTGCGCTCAAGTTCCTCTTAATTGTCTGAGAAATTATTTGGAATAAATAAAATTTGGTAAGAATCTTCAAACTTTTTATAAAACGACTCATTTTCACTGGCTTATTAGTTATTATCTTGGAAGGTCGTCCAACTGGTCGCCTGTCGTCTATCAGCTCAGCGAGAATCCTGCATTCCATGTAATTAGTCTCCAAACCTGACTTTAGAGAAAGAAAATGACCAATCAACTCTATACCGACTATTGTAATGACCGAGTGAAAAATAATTAACGCGTCTAGCATGTATAGAAATAGGAATTTGTTGCACATACATATAGGTGGGTATAATATTATTGATCATAGCCGCACGTGATAGTGTGCTTGGAAAAAAATAAAAAATATATCCCGACTAGTGTTATATGAGTAGAAATTTCTAATTACGGCTAGTTACTAGCTTTCAAGATCCTATATAGAAAATTCGGGTCTATGAGTTATGTTATGAATAGGTATGTGTATAACCCGAAAGAAAGGAAGGGAAGTGTGGTCCATATATTTCAATACATCTGACACACAGTTTTCTGTTTCTCTTTCTCTTTCTCTTTCTTTTTCTTTTCTCGAGGCCTTCTCAATAATTCACTTGATTTATCCTACCATCTAGCTAGTATATAGGTATATAAATAAACGACCCTCATAATTGTTCTAGGTCTTATACATACCTATAATATATCTAGCATTTAATCCATAAGACAATGATTATTTAACCCCTGAGAGTGGATCTCCTATATATATTTATCGAGTAAGTCTGCAAGGGGCGCAAACTCCTTGAATGAGACAATTAAAGATGAGAAGTTTAACTGAAAGCCTTACTCTTGAATTTAGTGATGGACTAAAGGTCTGGTTCTGGGAAGTTGAACTCTTTGAGAGGCGCCTTTCAGTATATAGGGAGGCATCGATACTAATTCGGGTACACTGCATATGTGTGCAACATCATAGTCCCTATATCATAGTTTAAAAGATACCGCCCACAAACCGGCTTCGTTTAGTTATACATACTGGCCAGTAATATATATCTAGTCGGTTTTTTGTCAATCGTATGAATATATTAAGATAGCCAGACGAAATCTATGATACATATATGTTTGAATACACTGCGTATATATGTGTGTATATATGTATATGTGTATATATATATATATATATATATATATATATATATATATATATATATATATATATATATATATATATATATATATATATATATATATATATATATATATATATATATATATATATATATATATATATATCATATATATATAAATCGGAAAACGTTATACTTAAGAATAGTCAGTCGGATTATCAATCGTAAGAAAAAGATCTTAAATTTCTTTAAGGACCCGCATCACTTTTGCATTTTTCCAAAACCACGGGATCAAAATTTTATTCAAAAATCGAACTAATTCAATTATGATCATATTTTTAGAACAGAAATCGACCCATTCCTCGTGCATACATCTCAATCTCTCACGAGCTTTCTTTTTCCTTTCAATGGATTTGTGAGAGCCCGTTACCTGGACAAGATCGTGGCTTATGAAGGATTTTTCTGGTCTATTTTTTTTTCTTTCTTTTTTACACACAGAAGCCGGGAGTAGGGCAAGATTGAACGAACTCCATTCCTGTATTTGAGGACGCATTTCATCCTGTACTGCACCTGTCCTTTTTGGTCATGGTGTTCAGTATTTGGATTCTCAAGTCTTTCTTACGTGTCTTTTCGAGTGGATTATTCCTGGTTTTAGATATAGGCCATGCTCCGCTTTTTCTACTTCTACCTCTTCATTTTCTTCTCCTTCTCCTTCTTAAGAGATTAATTTTATTACTATTATTATCATTATTATTATTATAAAAGCCTCGGAAGTTTTTAAAAAATTTTTTCCTAAGGATAGATATTATATTATTGTCGAAATAAAATCTTTGAGACCGTTACCTTGAGGTAGGTATGTCCTCCTTTACCACAAGAAAAAAAAAAAACAGAAAAAGACAAAGTAAGAAAATTCCAGGTACCAAAGCACGTGAATCAAGATAATCTAATTTGTTTGTCTGTCTGAGAAAAGGGTTCAGAGAAAATTCCCTGTTATTCACCACTACGACACTCCTCTTTTTCTCGACTATATCTAAATGCGAGATTAGAAGGCTGAGAGAAATGCGTTTAGAAACAGTGTAAAGGTGCCTAGATCGGTCAGATTAAGCTGTTCCCGCACCAAGTCAGGCCACAATAATGTAAGGAAAAAGACATGATGAAGAAAGAAAAAAAAAAAAAAATGAAAAGAAGAATACAAAAAATGATGCAATAATTTCAACCATACATATGTATACGTAAAAACTGTTGCAGTCTACAATTAATTTTATTTCGTTAAAAGAATAATAATAAACAAAAAGTGATAGATTCTTTTTTTTTTCTCTAAGGATTTCTTCTCAGATTTCTATACTGCGTATAGAAACGCGTGCGGTATACATACATCCCTTACCTTATCCGTATCTTATATACTTTGCATGCGGGATTGGTAGTAATTCAGTACGTAACACGCAGCTGTTTAAGTATCTCTTGAGTTTTAACGTACACCATATATAACTAAGGGCTTGTACAGCGGATATAATTTAAAGTGATGAGAGCACGCTTCTTCGCTTTGCATATCGGTCTATGTAATCCATATACGTAAATTTTTTTCATTATCGCAACGAACGGCAATTACATATCTCCCAAGTAGTTATGACTATATATGCTTTGATAAGAAAATGTATACGTATACTTATATGATCAAGTATATACGAATATTGGGATGAGACCGTCTATTTTCGCAGTTCCCATATTATATTATATTATATTACATTATTGGGGGGGGGGGGGGGGGGGGGGGGGGGGGGCTGGCTAGCTGGCTATTACACTAAGTTAAAAATTAGGAAATAAAAAAAGAATTTTGCCCCATATTTTTAATTTTTATGGCTGGATCATATTGATACTGAGTATGTATTTTAAGGACTTGAAAGAAGTGGAATCATTTTTAAAAAAACTCGTGAAATCGGCCTTTTTTCCTTATGGGGCCCATTTTGCCCCACCCTTCCGTATATTACATTATATTACATCATACCTATACATATGGAAAATTCCACGTCAATCGACCCCCTTGGATTTTCTTGAAACTGAAATATGTTATAGGGCACTTTAAACTATAGAGCTACATATCAATTTTTGAATTTTCAACTATTTTTTTTCATCGAACTACACGGAAATTAATTTTTGTCCATTTTTACATTTCCAATCTTTCAGAGCTATAGGACGAGCTGCAAAAATTGATATAGGTAAATGATTTTCGTCTTACATTCTTTCGATCAGAAATTTTCCGCGCTTTTCGAAAATGCTAGCCTCATTTTCAATAAATGATCATTCAATGACGTTTTTAGTCAACGACTGAAAATAATGACGTTTTTTAAAAAGATAATAATTTATTTGACCAACCAAATTCTTTTCATTATCCTCGTGTATCTGGGGAACTACCTTGTATAAAAGACATTTTGGGTCTGCAAGTCGTTCAAGAATAATGAATTATTTTGTACTACAGAAATTGGGAAATATACGAAATATCAAAGTCCAGTGATATTTAATAAAGTTCTAGAATATAATTTAATGGCATTTTATTTTTTCCGCAATTTGAATGATTGGAAACATAATAATGGACAAAAATTATTTTCAGCTTAATTTGGTGTAAAAAATAGTTAAAAATCTGAAAATTTGTATGCAGCTAAAATTCAAGGTGTACTACATATGTATATTTCAGTTTCAAGAAAATCCAAGGGGATTGGCCCAAAAAGTGGGGTCGGTTGCGTGGAATTCCCCGTATACATTCCACGAGGTTTTTCTCTGGGAATCAGAAGGCTTCAAAGCTGATAATAATTATATTTCTCAGATTCAGAATAGAAGAGAAAAAAATACAAGAAAAGGAAAACATGAAAAACTCACTCTCAATAATATCCCCATTCGTGTATTTTGCATATCAAACGATGGTCAGTTGATTAGTGAAAAATCAATTACTACAGACAAAATATTTCTGCAATGGCGAGATATTTTTTGTCCAAAATTAAAATTTCTCGATATTTCTCGTCATCGACATAAGATGGCTTAGGGCAGTATAAATGTTGGTGTATAAGAGGCAGTGAATTAGGACTATCTTAAAATCCTTTGTAACTTATTTCACCGGTCCGAAAAAGACGACGGAGAGGCTCTACAGGGGTGACGAGAGCCGAGAAAAATGCGTTATTTATTCGACTCTTTTTTTTTTCTGCTTCTTCATTCTATTCTTCTTCATTTTTGAATACTTTCAGAATGAATAAGGTGGCAAAAACCTTCGAGAAAGATGTGTTATATTATATTATAGGTATAGCACATTTTCCCTTACATGAAGATATGTTTAGTTTAGTTTATAAATGAAACTCGACGAATAAATAAAATTCGGTTAATTGACGGCTGATCCAATTTTACCGATGAAACAATATAGGAGGGGGAGAGGGGAGATAAAAAAGGAAGATAAAAAATTTTTTAGTTAAACCATAGTACGTGTACACCAATATCCAACTTAAATTCGACAATTAATATGTTTTCGAATCATTATCGCTTATTTTCACAATTTTTTACGCATCTCTAAGAAGAATTCCTTCTAGGCTAAGTAAACTTTCCTATCGCAAGCAAGCAAACAAGCAACGGAGGGAGATAAAGAGAACATAAATTGGCAAAAGCGATTAGATAGGTAGACTGCAAACAGCATAACTATAAATTCCCATATGGGTAAATACCGTTCGAAGGAATGTCACACTGTTATCGTTAAATCTTAATATTTTTATTCACTTTGTTTCTATTTCCGTTTTTTTTTTTTTTTTTTTTTTTTTTTTTTTTTTTTTTTTTTTTTTTTATTCGACAAATGAAAATCAATTCCTGTATACATAATATATGTATATATTCATTAACCTACACGTATGATAAAGTTGAAAAAAAAAATCAAAAACCAGTAAGCAAATCTGATTGCCAATCTTTCTTAGTAAAATGAATAAAACAGCAATTTATATATTTATTAATTTATTTATTTATACTTTCTTAAACAGATGATACTCGGCGAATTTACCCAGGCTAGAAAACAGCGAGGACAATCTGCAAGGGTATTTTTGGGCATTACGATTCCACCATGGATTTGGATGGCGTATTATCACGTAAGATTTATACCTGGATTTTCGTTTATATATACGATGAAAAAAGAAATACAAATTTTATGAACCACATTTTATAATACATCTTTTTTTGTTCTTATCTTCGTTTTCAGATTGGAATTTTCGGCTTTGGAGCCGCCAGCACAGCGCTAATTACCGACATAGCGAAATACAGCATCGGTCGTTTAAGACCGCATTTCCTAACAATCTGTAACACTACGGCCTGCTCTGTGGAATCGAATCTAAATATTTACATTAGAGATATTCAATGCAATTCCACATACAGCGATAGGGTACTTAGGGAAGGCAGGTTAGTACAGTTGATTACTTCCCTAAATTGTACAATAATACCTGCGCAGTCCTTGTTCTTAAACAGTACACAATACAAATTATTAAATCATGCAGACTGTTCTTAATCATAAACAGACAGAAAAAAAATTAAAAATAGAAGAAAAAAAAAATCGAAGACGAAGAAGAAGAAGCAGAAAAAAGCACTATCTAATTCATGTAATTATGGTGTTGTTTTGCTTCTTCAAATTATAACGACCACGCAATTTACACCCACTAATATTCTGCAGTTGTGAATTTTTCAAAAATTTCCTCCAACACCCTTTTACCTAAAAGTTTGGGATGTATAATCAACACACCGAGAAAAAAAATCGTTTGGATTAAACGAAATTCAGTTGGGTGAAATGAAAACGGCGATCGCGGGCCGCGAAGTGAATGCTTCTTTGACTGAACAAAATTATTTGATTGAACCAAATTTTCAAAAACACTACTAACAACTAAATATTCATTTCAACCAAATAGTAAAATGTTCTTCCAATTACATATTTGGTTGAGTGCAATATAAATATGTTCAACTAAATAGCTATTCTGGTATTTTGGAATGGTTATGTGTTCAAGTCAACTGCATGCCAGGTAGATGCAACCACGTATTATCAATCTAGTTTCTAAATATTCAATTGGGACAATGGTGCATTCTTTTAAAAGAATGATTTCGTTCTGGCATGATTGACGATATTATTATCAAAACTACAGAGGACAAAATTAATTTTTTTAGTATAAATCTCATTGATTCATACATTTCACACTTATATGCTGTGATCGCGACGCTAAGAAATTACAATTTACCCCATATAAATTAAAACGCATTTTCTTATTCACTAACCGGGATTCGATCCGGGGACGCTTGTATTACGAGTCGCACGCTCTAACCACTACGCTATTCTATCGCACAATACTGAACGCAACTTTTTCCTATATACGTCGTCAAAGCTACCAGGTGCAAACTTTTTTTTTTAGGTAGGTTTACTTCCTACGTGATACTTGGACACCTAATTAAGAAATGCAAGTTGGGCACTGTTAATAAACGTAAATTTAATACTTACGAAATACTGCTAATTTTTGAGCAACTCTGCCATTTGGGTTAAACGATAATTTAGTTTCTTGTAACAGAAAAGTCTGAACCGGCTGACATGGTTTGTTGAGTTAACAAAATTGAATAGTAGCTATAAAATTTATTGCAGAAGATACAGCAGATGAACTAATTAACTGATTCTGAAAAGTAACCTATTGTTAGTTGTTCGAACTGAATCGGTTTCATTGTGTTGATGAGAGCTTACTTTAGTCCATTTGAAATGCAATTTACCTCAACTAAATATATTGTTATGGTGACCCTGTGTATTGATAACAAGTGGTGGTTCGATCACAATTCGATTCACAAATCGATTTGATAATTTGTTTGACTAAACGTAGAATACTTGAGAAATACTATTTGGTTGTCTCAATCAGTGTGATGTGCTACTCTGTTAACTGGATGCACCATCCGCATAACGACTGAACATTTCCTTGTTACAAACTGACCATTTACTTCACGCAAAAAAGCATTTGTTTGATGCCATCATATATGAAACGTTCAATATTCGTGACTGAACTGTTGACTGAACTGTATCGTGGATTGACTCAACGATTTTTTGATTCAAGTAATTAAATATGTAGTTCAATAATTGATCAAAACAAATAAATAATTCGATTGATTTAAGTGAACTGGAATATTTCAGATAACTAATTATTATTTGAACGTAATGCACAGACATTGAAACAACTAAATTTGCCCCAACTAAATATATTCGGTTAATCCAAACGATTTTTTTTCTCTGTGCAGCTAATATAGTGATAGATTTCCGGTTCAAACTTTAAAGTCTATAATTAACTTAACGAAAGTCTATTTTCAGTCTGAACTAACTCAAATGTAACTCGAGATCCGATACACGTATACGACATATACGTACTCGTATATGAATCTATATTACGTATATTAGGGTGGTCCTTATTTAGGGCTTGGACGAATTTTTTAGCAGGCGCTCCCTAAATCGGCTCCAAATAATTCAAAAATAATTCCCTATTTTGTTCAGATTCTTATCTCAATTCTAACCCCTCCCACTGGGGGGGGGGGGGATTTCCCCATTTAAAATACACATGTTTCGGCTATATTCTCATTGTCAAAAAAATCTGTAACTACGAGATTTTAGTGGGCATTGATCCTCCTATCTAAAAAAAAAATTCACAACATCATACCGGACAATCTAAAAAAATTGCACACCCTCTTAATCTGAATGAATTGTAAAAAAAAAGAAAGACAGGTTAAGAGGGTGTGCAATTCTTTTATATTGTCTGGAATGATGTGAATTTTTTGTCAGATAGAAGGATCAATGTCCACTAAAATTTCGTAGTTACAGATTTTTTTGACAATTATTACTCTTACAATGAGAATATAGCCAAAATGACTGTATTTTAAATGAGGAAATCCATCCTCTTGGTAGAAAGGGTTAGAGTTGAGTTAAAAATATAAAAACAATAAGAAATTGTTTTTGAATTATTTGGAACAGATTTAGGGAGCGCGTGATAAAAAATCCGTCCAAGCCCTAAATAAGAACCACCTTAATGTATATAAGTATGCCTATATATCCACCTAAATACTTTGACACTTTAATTTTATTTCATCTAATTTATTTCGATAACATTTTCAATTTCTCCGTATATAAGAAAAAACAAATGTTATATTTATTATTTTTCGTTTGAGATCGATGGTCGTATCGATCGATTTTACCCCGCATATAACCACTCCCCGATATACAAAACTATACACATAGATATGTAGGTATGTATGTATATACATTGTACCCATACAGCACAGGTATAGGTATAAAGTAACGGAAATAATCCTAAATGGAATACATACCATTACGTCGCCGCACCTGTTTGCCAGGTGAATCGCATCCGCTATGCCAGATATATACGTTATACCATACATACTACCTATATATAGGTATATATATTATGTACATAAATACAGGGATTCTAGTTGAAAACTAAATATTTGATTATTTACTAAAAATAGAATAACGATTCAAAAAAATGAATTGTGAACATTTGGGGGGGGGGGGGGGGGGGTGGTTGTTGTTCTATACAGGGTGACTTTTTTGAAATGCCCCACCCGATGTCTCGGAAATCAATCACGATACGAGAAATTACTTTCGATGAAACTTGTCAGATATCGAAAGGGAAGAATTGGTGCAGTATTGTTTTCAGTAGGTGGAAACTCGAAAACCAGGGGAAGGTCAACTTGGTTTTTCTTCTATGGAATGGTATATTTTTCATGACGGAATCTAAAAGAATATCAAATTCTGTATATATGAAAGTTCTGGTACACATATGATCTAAAGTTGATGACTGATGGGATAAGAGGTGGGTAAGTTAGATTGTGTAAGAAGGGGACTCAATTTTCCTAGATACTATTATAAATTATTCAAAGTTAACTATGGGTCATTATTATCATTATTATTACCATATTATTACATGATTAATCATTTATAATAGTGAAAACAAATAAATTATTCATCATATATAGTATTTGGGAAAATTGAGTCCCCTTTTTACAACCTAACTAGTCCACCTCTTGTCTCATCAGTCATCAACTTTAGACCACATGTGTGCCAGAACTTATATATGCAGAATTTGATATTCTTTCAAATTCCGTCAAGAAATATATGCTATTGCATGAAAAAAAAACCTAAGTAGACCTTCCCCTGGTCTTCGCGTCTCTACCTTATGAAGATAATACCGCACCATGCTCTTTCCACCTCGATATCTTACAAGATTTATCGAAGTATTTCTTCGTATCATGATCAATTTTCGAGATATCGGTCTGGGACATTCCCAAAAAATCCCACTGTATATATCTACATAATATGATCAAAGCTTTTATCTCTCGTATTTCAAAGGTCGAAATGTGGGAAAGAAAAGAAAAACCTGTAAATCGCATAAACACACTAACTCGTGGACTGCACAGCTCGAATTGCAGTTTACTCCAAACAACTACAAAAATATATATATATATACATAATACAACTAAAAGCAAAAAAAAAAAAACGCATGTATATAGGGAAAGTCGAAATGGTTTCGTGGTTTAGACGATAAGCCTTTGAACACTTCTATTTATGGATTCATTTGAGGAAACGGTGTGATAAATAAAATCCCTATATACAGAGATTTCATTCATTCATTCATACGCGGTTCAACGTTTTATTTAAAGATTATATGTATATATCTATTAGCTATAGCCCCCTAAGTAGCATCATCTGAGTTTCTATATTACAGCCAGGAACCGTACAACTAAAAACTTAACAATGAAATTTCATTTCTTTTTTTCTTTTTTCGTCAAGTTCTATTTTTTATCATTTTTCATGGATTCAATTCAAATATCTAGTGTTTCGAATGAAGCAGAATAATAATTATAATAATCAAATATTTACAAATTTGACAACACATTTTTAATCATTTTCTACAGGCCCACTTACAATTAGTTACAAATTTCCTATTTTTTTTTTTTTTTTGATTGTTTTAATTGTACTTTTTGCTGTTTCAGATTATCCTTTCCATCTGGTCACTCATCATTTGCAGTATACACGATGCTTTACCTAATAGTAAGTTTCATCAAGAAAAATTAAAAAATGAATAAACAAATCAGAATATCCAAATTTAATCGGCTACAATAATTACAAATCATTGTGTTACCTTCTATATTCCGCGTATAATAATATATAAAATCAATTATATTTTCATGAGAAATTGAAGCGCAATGAAAGTACAGATAAGAAAAACACCCCGGAATATTTATAAAGTGAATCTTCTGTCATCGTTTTTCAAATAATAAAGCAACGATCAAACTCTTGCTTATCAGAACGTACCATACTGCAAAAAAGGAAAAACAAACCGTTTCATAATCCCATAAACTTTTGAAAACTAAACTAAAATGAAATTTTTATTAATACCTGTCTTTGTCTATGCACCTGTTTACAGTTGTACCTTCAACTGAGAATACAGTGGAAGAATACCAAGCTTTTGAAACATATACTTCAACTAATTTGCTTCATTATGGCCTGGTTCACCGCCTTGTCTAGAATATCGAACTACAAACATCATTGGAGCGATGTCCTGGCAGGATCAGCGCTCGGATTAACCGTAGCGCTCGTTGTGGTAAGTTTTGTGTTTATGTAATTCCTGAGAGAGAGAGAGAGAGAGAGAGGGAGAAGGAGAGGGAGAGATAGGAGGGAAAAAATGGAAACAGAAAACAGAATCTTGTGAATTTTTGTGATTTTTTTAATATTTTAAAATGTGATTCTTTGTTTCAGGCCAATTACATAGCCGGTTTTTTCAAGCCAGTTAAGTCTGGTAAGGAAGGTGTTACGATTCGTGAAACAGAATACGAGATCGAAGGTACTCAGGTGAATAATGGCACGGCCAATCGAATCTGTTAATTATCAGTTTTGGTCTATCTTCGCTGACCAAATGAATAGATATCTCTATCAAGTTAGTTTCACAAACTTTAACATATATATAATATAATAATATGTGTGATTCTTAACCACCTCGTATAATCACATACCACATTTTATTACTCTGACTATTCTTCTTCTTATTCTCTACTCAACTTATTATATATACGTATAGTCGGTATATTACCAAAAAAAACAAAACGTATTATGTCTTCCCGAAATACTTGTGAATTCTTCTGTAATACACATATCTATGACTTTCAATTATTTTTATCCTCATATGTTATTGTCTATAATATATTGTATATGGAAAGCAGTTCGCTGGCATATATTATATTATTATATAAAAAAACGTAATAAAATTAATGGACAAAATCGGAAAATCAAAATTCGAAAATGATAAATATATTTAGCAATTTTTATTAAATATATTATATATATGTAGTAATTAGATTGTGAAACTAGCTGTAGTATCATGACGCGAAAATGTAGATTTATTATTATTATTACTATTAATATTATCATTATCATTATTTTCTTATTCTATTTTATCATTTACGAATTATACATTTTATATATATATATATAGTATACCTGTATACGAGAAACTCTAAAACCGTTTGAATTTCGAAAGCAACAGAGGTATCAACGCTCAAGTTTACATATACCATTATGGCTTCTTGAGACAATTAAATCTATACACATATTAACAATAAGCAATATCTTGACTATTGGGACCAAAGAACAAGAAAAAAAGACCTATACAAATTCATTTCCGTTTAAAAAAAATAAAAAACAAATCGTAATTTTATTCTCGAAATTATTATTATTATTATTATTATTATTTTATAGTTTTCGCAATCAGGTATACATATATTGACTGAAATTATTTACATTAACTGCGGGTAAAAAAAATCTACTTACGAATGTTTGTACCGATAAAATATTGCTTATTGTGGTGATAAAGAGAGAAAAAAAAAAAAACAAATCAAAACAAGAGACTTTTTGTAAATGACAAATATATAAATAGACAGAGCATCTAAACGCTGGTTGTATATGAAAAGATATGAGACTTTGACTTATTGCTTCAAGGTTGCTTTTATTAATTTTTTGTCATTTGCTTGCCTTTTGTTGAATGTTGCAATCAAAGAATCATCCTGTTGGATATAAGATATTGTATACATGATGTTCAGATACTAAAATCAAAATTACGTATACGTTATAATAATTGCGCAGCTTATCAAAATCTATTTGGTTTAGATAATTTTCATAAAATATGTAGAAGCTGTACGTACGAAGTTAAGTAAATTCCCTAATTAATATTTGAATATTAAATTTTGTCTTCTGAAATTAATTTATCAGTCTAAACCGGGTAGATGATGAATTATATTTGCATATTCTTGCTGTTCCTAGTTAGTGGCGTAATTATGATTTGCAAGGTAACTCCGGTGGCGATTTAATTTTGGTGTATTGAAAAGTCATATCGTGGGTTGAATTTGATAAGAAAAACGAAATAAAAAAAAAATATAGTTTCAAACGAATCTACCAGCTACTGGAATTTGACGGTAATTAATTAAACGGGTGTTTACAGGTAAATTGAACTTGGAGGAAATTTATTAATGAATAAATTTATCGAAACTGTGGAAAGGTCGATGGATTTTTGGCAGAGATTTACGCGACATAGATTTTATCTCATTTCAATATCATAAACCTATCAGTATTTTGTTGTCGTATGCTTGAGGAAACTCTTTAGTGTATACATAATACATAAATGAATAGCATAAAACGTGTTACTTAATTTACTTTACTATATCTCCAGTAATATTATTCATTTCCTGTTGAAATAAAATGAAATAAAAACTATTTGCCATTCTCTTCTCATGAATTAAACTGTGCAAAAAAGTAATGCCTGGACTTGATAGTCCTAAAATATCGCCAAAGTCACCTTTACTTCTAGTTACGCCACTGCGCTGTTTATGTGTCAATTCCTATATACACGATGTGTACAGACATACTTATATATTTATCCTCAGCATCCATAAAACGGAAAAGAATTATAAAAAGATTGATTATCTAGCCACTGATTCATAAACATGAAGACAAACACTGGGATTATAAAATACCTATTGACGTTAATGTGGTTTGGTTTGGTCAAAAAATATTAATTAGATTAGATCAGCTTTAGATTAAGCTGTAAAGAAGATGCGTATTTATCGTACCGATTGTACGTAACCACACCTATGGCTTAAGATGACTTTTTAATATCCGTAATGTTGTGTGTTTGTTAAGTTAATGAATGGAGCTTCCGGAATTACTTAATTTAGTTGATTCATGCCTAAAATAAATATGCGATTATTTTATACTGATATGTAAAAATTTAGGAAAGCTCAAAGAAGCGTGTAAAATAATGATAATAACACTGAAGTTTCAACTAAGCTCTCTAATTTCTGTGAAGCGTTTCATGAAAACTGAATAATGTAGCACAGTTATTTAGGCCCTTTTATTGTTCGACTTGAATAGTTAATATATTGTTTTGACATTCTGAATTATTGGGTAATATGATGATATATGAATAATTGGTGGAGATACAGAGGACAAAAAAAAAAAAATGGAAGCGTAAATGTAGGATGTTTGATTTTTATAACATATTATTATATTGTTACGATAGTTTGATATTTATATTTATTAGTAGAAATTACAATTGGATGATTTGCCAGAAATTTGGTTAATACACACAGATATGTATTTACCAGCTGGTACATCCGTTAGGAATAATTATTTATTTTATAAAATTATGTACTGTTGTAGAATGAAAAATTTATACATGTATATATATGTATATGTGTATATATATATGTTTATATATATATATATATATATATATATATATATATATATATATATATATATATATATATATATATATATATATATATATATATATATATATATATATATATATA
This sequence comes from Macrophya annulata, assembly GCA_963924015.1. Classification (NCBI taxonomy): domain Eukaryota; kingdom Metazoa; phylum Arthropoda; class Insecta; order Hymenoptera; family Tenthredinidae; genus Macrophya; species Macrophya annulata. The sequence continues at coordinate 11,694,396 of OZ001262.1, forward strand.
TATATATATATATATATATATATATATATATATATATATATATATATATATATATATATATATATATATATATATATATATATATATATATATATATATATATATATATATATATATATATATATATATATATATATATATATATATATATATATATATATATATATATATATATATATATATATATATATATATATATATATATATATATATATATATATATATATATATATATATATATATATATATATATATATATATATATATATATATATATACATATATATATATATACATACATACATATATACACACATACATTGATAGTACCCATCCAAAACTGCGCTCAATTATTTTTCTCAGATACCTCGTAGTTCTTTCGCACAATATTTTAAGTTTCGCCAGTAGTTTTCTTATAGAATGATAGTTCATGCATGCTTTACTATTTTACTATCATAAAATAAAAATAAAAAAACAAAAAAAAAACGCTATCCTTTGATAACGAGAATTGCTGAGAATTAATTCTGGTGACGGTTGTTATAAATTTATTTCTTTCATATAACACAATGTTTGTCATATTATGTAAGAAAATCTGCAAAAAGTTGATTACTTTTCCTTAAGCTAATGTTAAAAATTTGCCTCATTGGTCTGTTTTTTGCCAGTAGTTAGTGGTCATTACATTATTTGTTATTTCAATTAATCTCGACAGAATTTTAACAATACTCCAAAAGTAGAGCAAGTACCATGTGGCCAATGAAGAGTAAAAGAATGATAACAAAAAAAAATCCCTTGCTAAAACTTGCTAGATATCCCGCTCTTCCCATCAATAGTTAACGACTCCCTTTTGAAACCAGGTTTTAGTTCTTCGAGTTAAAACTTTAGACCGTAATAAAATTTACTAGATAAATTTGGGATTTTAAGATAAATAATGGGAGTCTATAACAGCAATGAATCACTAAATATACAGTTTGAGGAACCGAACAAGCCTGTTGATTAGGCGCCACCAACTATTTTTCGATGTTCTATATCTATTTGTGAGCTGTGTGTGGATCGTTCTACTATACTAAATTAACTGAGATATTGTTTGCTGGTGAAAGGTTTTCAAAACGTCGATTTATCCCATTGGACTGTAATCTGTTTACTTATTCTGTCGATCTGTAGACTATTTCTGTGCTATGAATAATTACTGTTCTATTTATACCTGAGAGAAATTTTTACCTCAAACTCGACGTACGACCATTTTCTGAATAGTTCAAATTTGATGTGATTAATAGATTTCAACGCAGATGCATTGATCGGAAAAATGCAAGAGACAGTTGTACGATTATTGCTTCTTTTTGTTCCTTGTTTGCGCTTAAAGCCAAAATTTCGTACACCCATATCTGTGTCAAATTTGGCTAAAATCCATTGTTCCTGAATGTATAACGATGTATTCTACAAGTGCTTGAGTGCTAAGTAAGTTGAAATGAAAAAGTGTAATATTTCATTGATGAAGAGTGGAGTGTAAAAATTGAGAAAAATTAAGATGTACAATTTCCTATATGATATTTTAAATCAGACACGGGTCGATCAAGAACTTTCAAAATCACACTAGACCTTAATTATCTCTGAATTTAATCCAGCCTCTAATTAAATCCAAGATCAAATATCAGACCCCTGTCTAGTTTAAACATTATAAACTAATCCATCGCTCAATTTAACTTTCAGAATGAATCAAGTCCTTTGAGAAATTATTCTTCAACAAGACGAAACGACGTCCCTGTGGACTTATGAGGTAGATCACGTGATTAGTATTAATATTCATCTACTAGAATCAAATAACCATCATGTTAGTATTTAAAATAGCCAACTGTTTTTATAATAAAACAACAACAAAAAATTGTCGAACGAAAAAAAAAAACAATTTTTTTGTTTTGTATCACCAAATTGCTTCTTTTAATTAGAAAAGAAATAAATGAAATATAACTACATGCATAATTAGTGCTGGCTAGGTTAGGTCAGGTTGAGTCTTAAAATATATTTGAAAAATTGGATACATCAATCTTCGGTGATAATTAATTGTCAAAGTAATAAAATCAGGAAAAAGCGCATTTATTTATGTATCTGTTTATAACGATATACAAAAAGTAAAGTTGACGTTAATGTTCTTACCTTCATAACCTCAAAATGTTCGTATACTACGTTAGAACACGTATTGAAAGTCAGACATGTCTCGTTCTGTCGTGGCACTTTGTAAGTTGTAAATTTTCTGACGTCACTTGTTCACTTACTTATTCATTCGTTTGTTTATTATTCACTCACAAACAAAACATGCGGAATAATACGTATGTGACACTTCAAATTGCTAGTTTGCTACCTTCCGGCAACAGTCGCATACACGAGATGAATGAAATTTTTTAAATCAAATTTACGATAATAGAAATAGTAAACAACGTGTTGGCACGAATTTGTTTATCAACAATCAACACGAAACTCGGTAATTGATATGCGCACGACACGATGTGCGTAATTATTATAGTAAATACCAATGATATATATATCGGCGTATAAATACGTATAGGTATGCAAATTCGATAACACGCACACGAGTGCCAAACACCATGCGCAAGTATGCATATAACAAATGCATGTATGTACAAATGCGTAGCATCAAGAGCAGCTGCAGTGCATTCTGGGATCTTATGACGTCATTCAACGCCTGGCGGGACTCTTCGAATCGATTATTATCTTTGAAGATATGTATGTTCAGTCAACGGTGAGACCTTTGCTAGATTAATAATGAATAAAAATTAGATACTGTTACTTATTAATTATTGAAATACCGACGCGAGGAAGATGTCACGATTAATTTTGATCGAAAACTACTTTTCGAAGAGTTCCAAATAAATAACTAATTTACTTTTGGACATGAAAACCGCTATCGAAGTTTTTATCGATCAAAGTGCAATCCCTGCTTTATTTGTTATTTTAATTAAGTACATACCTTATTCATCGATCAATAGAGAGGCTTTGGACCCGAATTATCGGAAATAGACGTCCAAATAATAGCCTGATCACAGAAATCATGGAAATAAATGTTTTGCTTTATAAGAATTCAGAATTTCTGTATGAAGATATCAGCCGTATATACATATTGTATAATATCTTCCATCTATCCTTGGATACCTATATTTGCAACTTATCGTAGGTTTATTCATTTTGTTGATTAAATTTATCGCGAATTGAAAATATTCGTACACACCTTTTTACCTATTGATATATGTTTACGACCAAACTTATAGATTACAGGTAGGTAGTTGGGTCAAAGATATTTCAGTAGATTCTTGGTCCAGGGAAAAAATGAGAGCCTTGGGGGATATTTCCAATAGGCGATTTTTTCATAGCAATCAGGGATCTAGATACATTTGTGCCGATTTTTTTTTTTTTTTAATTCAGAAAAATTCCCACGAAAAATTCTCACGACTCAAATCAATGAAAGGCACCTTGTCCACTTTGCAATAATTCTCAAAGAATTTGTCAGAACCATCCTACCTCGGTTATCTTCGATGGTATCTGAGCTGTAATCGTTCTGACTGCGTTTCGAACGCGTTTGTATCACATGGTGTCCCAAATGCAAAATCTTGCTCAGCAGCACAAATGGAAATGGCGAGATCTAGCGGCTGCCTGGCTTGAGGCGAACTGCTTCATTTTTATTATTACATTTGAGGAATTTAAACTAATTTAATATTCATCAATAATCTTGATCAGTTTCTGCATGTGAAAGAAAAATATTGACCTGTAATGTGAGCATTTGCAGCAGCAACACCACTACTAGCCTATGGATGAAAATATTTCAATTTATTCATGGATTTGTTTAGCTTACCTGTGAACAGTTGATGAAAAATAAACAAGATTATGATAGGTGTATGTAAAACGACGAAGTCACCTACCTAATATCACATGAAGCTGAGGTTTCTAGATTGAAAATTGGATAGGAATAGTTAATTCGGTTTAAATATAAATTTTCCAATAGTTTTCATAATTTATCATAAATAATAAAAGGAATAATTGAATTTGTCTAGGTAAAAAGTAATAAAAGAAAGAGAAGAAAAGAAAAGAAAGAAAGAAATGGCAGCAAGGTTTTTCAAATTGTAGAGATATGAAATGATCGAGACGTTTTGAGTAGCCAATTTATTAAACACTGCTATGCTGTTATCCCTTGAGTCATTTATCTGGTTTTTTGTATCACAGTTACTTTTAAGATTCTTAATTTATAATTAATATATTGAAAGTATTGGTAATCTTACATAAATGGTGTATACACAGACATCACTGGGTATACTGAATCTTGGAATTCTGTTTTTTTTTTTTTTTTTTTCTTTCACTCGATCTGACCGTCATCTCTTACATCAGCATTCTAAAATTAATATTATGCGCTACTTTACTTGATTAAATTCAAGCTTCAATGAATTTAATGGATCTAGAAATTTTCACTGGTGAATAAAATTCTCAAGACATATATTCATATATATTCACACAAAAAAGTTTCTTCACAATTGTTAAAAAATAAATAGGTATAATATTAGTAGGCAAAAAATAATGATAATTTTCAATAATTAGCTTCAAAAGTCAAGCTCTTATATTACACTTCCGAAATTCTCACTGTGTAAAACCGCCCAAACATACAGGACAAAAGCGAAAATTGAGAAATGATTTAAATTCTTAGATTGTAATTTTGACAAATATTCACAATCCAAATATACAATATTAATAGTAAATCTATACGAATTGTGGACAAGTACATACACATACATACCACAATGTAATCTAACATGCTTCATGAAATAAAAAAAAAATGAACAAAATGATAAAATTATTAAAATGAGAATTGAATATGTTAAGCATTTTGTTTATTCATAAATAGAGCGAAATAATAGAAAGTAAAATAAAAAAAAAACAAAGAAATAACATGAAAACCAATCAATAGTTTTATTCAATGAATCAGCGTGCATCAAAACCTGTAGAAATAAAGAAGAAAATTAGTTGTCACATTGTTAATTCAGAACATGCACAAAGAACATGAAAATGCAAGCTATGATTAAAGTAATATAAGAGCGTAACGAGCTATTTAAATAAAACGCATTATTTGAACGGATAAATGTGTCAAAAAAAATTATTTTATTGTGCCTAATTTATAGAAAATTCATTTATTTATTGTAATTGCTTCATCGAACTACCTTGGTAAGCTGCACATGTCACACGTCGCGAGATCAGCGGGATTAATGAAAGTGCAATGACGACATGTCCACAATGGCTGATCTGGTATTGAATCTGAAACCACACCGCTACCAGCTCCTGTACCAACTCCAACGGTAGATACTGATGATCCAGGACTGTTGCTAAATGCTATTCCTCGTGATGTGTGTGGAACTGTTGCTGCTGTTGCTGATATTAACTGTTCCACAGTCGCCCAGTGCTCGGAATGCGCCCATTCTAAAGCCTGATCTCGATTTCCTGAACGAATTGCTGATAAGAGTGGTGCCATGTGGTCCTGCAAATATAACATAAAAATGTCTGTAGTTACAACCAAACTAGACTTTTTAGAAAATCTAATCGTATCATTATTACATGAATATCGTTTTTCAATGTCTGTCAAAACATCTCTGTGTAATATTTTCGCAGATCTAATAATTTTATAGAGAGTCGTAGATAATAACAGTAGTTTTACAAATCATATACATGTATTGGGTGACTCAAAGATAGATACTCATATAGATTTCCAAATTCTAAGCCTTTTTTCTTTTAATTCTTAGGCTCATTTCGTCAAAAATTTCTTACAATTACACATTTTTGATACTATACTCAGACACAGATTTACCTATCTTGGGACTATCCAATATTTTTAATTTTATAACAAAATGCAGTGGAATATGATGGTAGTTTTTTTTTTTTTTGCTGTTTAAACTGGATCGAGTATCGATAATTATTTTTCTGCGTAATTTAGGTTATGCTTACTGTTCTACCGCAAAAATATTGAGTGACTTGCAGGAACTTAGCAACCATTTAATATTAATAATTAGATGGATTGATAGAAATTGAACTGCACAAATTTTGGTAAACTGAATATTATAGTAACAGTTTCATCCATCTTACTACCTTCATTGGAAGCATGTCCATTGTGGCTATAAAGAGAAGTAGATGGAAGTCAGATATTGCCTCAAAAAATTGATCTGGCGTAAACTGCTGCATGTATGTGCAGAGGGAACTGAACTCCTGGACCTGACCGTCGACCAATCTGAAAAAAAGATTAATGTACAGAATTAAAAATTGGCGTAAGTAGTGATAAAAGATCATACCTACTGAAGTAAAATAAAAAAGGTAAAATATTGTTAAAAAAGTGAAAAATTAGCTCTTGATGGAAATATGAATGTAATTTGGTATAAAATGAATGGCATCATCATTCATTATAAAATGAATGAAATCGAAATATACTTGGAAAAATATGAAAAAAAAAAACTTTTCTGCTAATTTTCTTACCTGTTTTCAACTGGAAATGGAGTGACGTCCTCGTTTACATGGAAAGTAAATTGCGGAGTGAGCGGTGTCGAGGCTGGTACATCGACCAGTAAATATTCAACAGGCAAAGGTCTTGCCAGTCTAGATACTTCATTTCCATAAGTGTCCTTTTCCTAAAAATGATAAGATCTGTTTATAAAACTGCATTGAGCAATGCTATTCCATTAATTAATTTCCAAGTTTTTAAGTCAAGAATTTGAACATCGAGATTCGGTCGGAGATCGTTAATATTGTTGCAAGTTTTTGAAATTTTAATATTTAAAGACGATAATTTGGAGCAAGAAACTTCGATCCATGTTTCAAATTTATTGGTGCTATAAACTTGTTCGGAAACCTATAATGTTTCAGTTGAATAGTATTTCAAAAATCGTGTTCTGCTGGAAGTATTTGAAAAATCGCGCTAAAACCATAACGCGACAATAATCGAATGCGAATTTCCGATTGGCTATTGAAAGGCCGACAAAGATTACGTCATTCAATGACCATCGCCTAGCCAATGAGCAAATCGAATTTGATTATCATCGGTCGATGCTTTTTACTATCGCTGGATTGGTACATCATATTTGAATTTGATTTTTGTCGATATATTCGATCCACCGATCAAAATGGGAATTTATCAATACCGATAAAATCATCGTCATAGAAGTAAAAATCAAGGAGACTACGAAATACGGCGTATTTCGTAATTCTCTGATTCTCCGTTAGGCGGCGACGAAGAAAACCATGACCTCCTCGTAGCGATCAGGTCTGCATCAAGAAATACGCAGATTCAAAAATATTTAAATAATAATAATAAAAATAACAAAAAGCATATATTACTCCAAGCGCATAGTACGTAAGTTTAATGATCAAGAACCAACCGCTAATTCATAAACACTCTACTGAAGAAAATACGAGAGAAAAAAGAAATAAAAAAAAGACATCTAACGAAAATAACATATCAAGCGATTGATTTTTTTCGTCAAGTTTTTTGTCCTCCGCAATCAGAGCCAAGTAGGCCTGCGTAAATCTAGGAGGCTTTGAAAATGAACAGAGAGGCGCACGACGAACGGCGGGAGGGAGTAAAAGAAGGGGAAGAGGCGGCGCGGGAGGGACAGAGCGGGCGGAGGAGGGTAAGACGGGAGGGACGTAGAGCAACAGATCGTAGCGCGCGCTGTGGTGTGTGTCGGTCGGTCGGTCGGTCGGTCCCTCGCGCCGCCATGCTAGTGGTTAGTTTAGTGAATCAAACATCATGATGTGGCAAAACGTTTGCAGCACAAGTTAAGATTAAGAAAGAAATAAACGCCGTATTTAACCGGCGGCCCATCGTTATGTTACTTATAATAACGTTCGATAAACGTAAATATACCCGTGTATAGTACAAAAACCACAATACATACGCGAATAGACCCGCGCGCGACATTCAATTAATCTCGATGTAAATTATAATAAGTTAAAAGCGTCCGAAAACGTTACATATAATTCTTTATTTAACTATTATTATTCTTATATTTCCTCTATTATTATATGTATATTATACATATACGTAGATATATTCCAATAGTTTGTTATAAGTCAACGATATACGGCACCTCGTCCTCGTCGCCTCGTAATAAACAAACAAACACACGGTACGATTCTATATGCTCTTTATTATCATCATCGTCATCATCATTATATCATATCATTTCATTTTTACGTTGTTTTTTTTCTGTCGGGAAGCAGATATTTCCTTTTTTCATTTCTTTTCTTTATCGTATTATACATATAGGTGTTTTCTAATAATCCGATTTTTCACCAATCAACTGGGCTACTTACTACCCCGCGATATGCGCGTCAACAATAATTATTACCATATTATTCATTACATACTCCCAACAATACTATAATAATTATAATCGATCCCCATTTCGAAAACCAACCCTGATCTATCTACCGATACGTATAACCTATCAAACAAATTCTAAATCTGTATATCTCTTAAACTCTCGGACAGTATTCTTCATCCTCGTTAGGATTGTGTGTCGGGTCGCGCGTTTACGTAGTATACGGAATCTGAGTGTACTCAATACGTGTCCTACTGGCTCCTCCCACCAACCCACCCCCTTAGTTTTGGCGGGATTTCATGCGCGTGCGCGTTACATTGCATTATGTCACTTTTCAAACAGGATAATAAAACAATAATATGGAATTAAGTAAAAAAAGACTAACAAAAGATACGTTTCACGAAATATTTTCATAAATGAAAGAAGAAAAAAATAAATGATTTCAATATTTTTTGTTTAATTTTACTTTTTTGATAATGCAATTTTTGGTATTTTTATCTTTCAAAGCTATGTACGCATACCCATTGTCATTGTTATTATTATTATTATTATTATTATTATTATTATTATTATTGTTATGATTATTATTTTAATATACAGATGCTGGATCCGAGTGTGTTAACAGACCTAGAGGAGCTGACGCTGTGTAGTTATTGTAAACAGAAGTTTAACGACGCTGAACAATGCCCAAAGTACCTAGACTGCAAGCATCACTTTTGTTTAAGATGTATAGAACACAATCTTCTTAAAGGTAGAGAATTATTTTGTGCTCACTGTTGGAAACGTACTGAACTTGGAGACCAGGGACCTGATGCTTTACCTACACATTCACCTCTGCTAGCTCTTGCCAACAATTTTTCACACCTTAAAATCAACTCCAATAACACAACAAACAAACCCAACGACAAGGAGAGAAAGGTATAATATTTCCCTTTAATTTGTTTATTTATTTATTTTTTTTCTTCTAGTTATAAATAAGTGAATATATTATACTATGTGAGGATGAGAGAGAAAGAGAGACAGAGAGAAGCCTTATTGTAGAGGAATGTTTGATTAATCGGATCATTATGTAAGGTCATTGGTTTTGTTTTCTTTAAACTTGAAAAAACAGTTTTAACTCCTATTATCTATTAGAAGGAAAATGAATAGCTAATCATATCACGAATAAAAATTATTCCTTTCGTTATTTTCAGAGTGAAAATTGCCACACGCATGGTATGCCGTTGGCTTTATGGTGCGCGACTTGCTGTTCGGCGTTATGCCGTGCCTGTGCTTCACCACAAGAACATCCCGGACACCAGATTAAGTCACAGACAGATGCCAAAGATCAACTTATATCGGACGTAAGTATGAAAATTATCAAAATTGCTGACTATGAACAGAATTCAGATTTTTTCAAACCAAGTAGGAAACAAGTTTTTTTTTTAACTCCTTTTTATAGCTACTATAGATAATTGCGAGAACAAATTCATGCTTTTGTTATGAAATCTAGTCTGAGAGTTTTTAAGATATTTGTTTTCATTATGTGTATCGCGAGACACTTAGAAAAAACGATTATAGAATAAAAAAAGCTTAAATGAACAGGTACAACACGAGTTGGTAGCGATTAGAAAACTGTCTACGGAGATACAGAGACTGGTAATGCAGCAGCGAGAATTTTTGATAAAAGTATTGGAGGCTTGTGTAACTTTGAAGACACGGGTTGAAACTGACTTACAAAACGGTTGGAGTTATTTTCCGGAGATAACAGATGCTAGAGAGACTCTTGGCGAGGCAAAGGCGAGTTTACAAATGATCGAGAATCCAGGTGATATATATAATCTACACACGCAATTGATATTGAAAAAGCAAAGGCTGCAAGCAAAGTACCAAGAAGCAACTGTCCAATGTCAGCTAGACGATCTAATCGGCAATTCAGGAGTAGTATTCGATTTTACGCTGCTAAAACAGGCACTGGCTAGCATAAACATGGGCGAACCTGTTGTCCCGCAGCCTCAGGGTGGTAGCGCCAGGCTCCATGGTCACCTTGCAGCATCCCAAAACCCGATATTATTTCTAGCCAATTATTGCATGTCTCAACTCTACTCGAGGCACATGGCTAACAAACAACATGTGCAAAACGGATCCATCGACTTCCATCCCAACATGATGCCACCGCCTGCTGCTCCCCCCCTGCATATTCATCAAGGCCCTCCGCCACCGTCTCAATTATTAATACCCACTGGATCTCCGTCCATAAAACAACCGCCACCGGCACCACCTAATGTAATGCTACACCCCCAACAACAACCAGCATTTATTACCGAAGTTGGTCCCAGCAGCGGCGCCTTAGTCGCCATTCACTCCCCGCCACAACCACCGCAAACATTGAGGGGTCCACCTAACCCATATCCACTCTACTTTTTTAATATCGATGTTAACGGAGCGCCACAAGGTCGAATTGTTATAGAAGTCAGACCAGACGCAGCGCCAAAAATGGCAAAAAATTTCAGCGTGTTAGCAACTGGTGAAATAGGCGTAGGGTACAAAGGCTGCACGATATTTCAATGCTGGGAAGGAGAATCCGTTATAACCGGAGACTTTGAATTGAACAATGGACGTGGAGGTAGAAGCATATTCGAAGACGGTTTCTTCATGCCCGATGATACTAAGTTTCCTGCTGTAAGAGGGGCGGTAGGTATGAGAAGAACGCAAAAACGACATGACAATTTGGGAATGGTTGGCTCACAGTTCAGGATTATTTTACAAGAGATGAGGGGGTTCACCGGGATATTTGGTCACGTAGTAGAAGGCCTGGATTTGGTGGAAAAGATTTCAACTTACGGTGATCAGACTGGTAAACCGACCAAAACCATTCTGATTACTAAATCTGGTAAACTGTAAGGTATACATATATATATATATATATATATATATATATATATATATATATATTTTCGTGATAGAAGAAGAAGAAGAAGAAAAAGAATTAGAATACAACAAAAGTAGCTGAGCGGCAACGTTTTAGAGGTAAAACCGGAAATGCTGTATCTTTGTAAAAGAGATGTTTGTCGTAAAGTTGCACCATAAAGGTGCTCTGTATGTGTAAGTCACAACTTAATTACTATTATACAATAGAATCTAAAGATGTTGAATCTATTTTTAAAACTTTGACGCATAAATGAATCCATATTTTGCTATTGATTGGGATTTAACAAGGTTCTATATTGTCTACGACGGATCGATACATACATACATACGTACCTCAAAATTGATCGTAATATCAATAAAACTAGCTAGTTATATATTAATATGGTATTTCTTTTAAAAGAGGTTCGTCATTTATTTTTGGCTATCGGAATATTGTCTAGATTATTATAATATGTCCGCAAAAAATCAGAAAAAAATAAAAACATAGGTAAATACGATATTGCGTAACGGACATAAGTAATTCCTTAGGTCTTACGATTAAGAGTTAGGACTATACTAGATGGAATCTATGTTGAATTCGGATATAATAGGACACGACGATATTTTTTTAGATGGTAAATAGTTTTTGGCTGATAAATGGATGAGTCCATTTTCTATAATGGACAAATTGTACAGTTTGTACGGAACCTATCCCGAACGATTATAAAAAAAAAGGGACCTTATCTCGATCAAATCATTGTGTATCATGAGAATGAACAGAGTACATGGTCGATGTGTATCTATGTATAATATAGTAGATACCCTGTTAGATAGGTATTAGTTTTAGGATTAGTTTTAAAGATAGTCCCGCCTCAGTCTCGTTCCGTGTGAAAATTAATGAGCCGTCGTAAAACGAAAACAAATTGTATTGAAAACTAGATCTCAATATATACAATATACAAGAAGGGCCTAACTATAATATAGTTTATAGAATATTGAACGTCTCACGTAAATAATTTTCTTGTCGAAATCGAACGAAAATAACAAAAAAAAAACAAAAAAAATACTAAGCGAATATATATTAAAAAGAAATCGAATCATTCCGTAATGCTGTATATCGAATACTGTAAGAATATGTAATATGTTATTCTAATCGTGTAAATCCCGTCGTTATGTATTATATATTATTATAAATATTACTGAATCTGCTCGTCCTCGTTGTCGTCGCAAATGCCTTTTTCGAAAACCTCAATTGATGTTGAACTTGAAAGTTTTAACTCTTGTTAACTAGCTAATAACGAGTATAACACGTCTACCAATGCATTATGTATTGTACCATGAAATAGAATATGTATCGTTAAAAATTATATCGATTAGAAAAGGTGGCCACATGGAATATGACTTTTTTTTCGTTTTTATTTTTAGCTCTTCAGTTGCATTAAAGATATAGGAATATATATACAAATTTTATCACCGAGGCTCGATGTGCCTAAACACTGAGTTCAGCAAAGTAAAGTGGCCAACCTGTATATACATAGTAGATCATATCTAAATATATATAGATCATATATAAATAGAGATATATATATATATATATATATATATATATATATATATATATATATATATATATATATATATATATATATATATATATATAAAAATAAATATTTTTATGAATGTAACGAGACATTACTGCATAGCTTATGATACAAATATCGAATCCCGTCGATCTATCCTTGCCTTCGTATTTGGTTAAAGTGATATACTTTGTAAGTTATTCATTGTTTTTTTATTATCATTTTTTCTCTTTTTTTTCTTTGTTGAATCATATATGCATAAGTCAAGACGTTACTTTGCCAATTATATAATAGCAGAAGGTACCTCTCGTTTGTTACTCCAATAACGTATGTTTGTAGTAACTAAAGCGAAGGGACCAAACAATTAAAAACTTTTAATATAAACTATATGTTCGAGGCAAAAGATCATTACCAAAATGATGTACTTTTAATGAATTATTCTTTGTTTTAGTTATAAAGTGTCTGTTACCCCTTTAATCAGTGTACTTCACTCGATCCAATCTATATTTAAAAATATTTAAATATAAGTTCGTTGATGCGGTTGAAATAATCGATTGCTTCTACTGAATTCCAAGCCAAGTTAAGAATTGAATTGAATGTAAATAGAAGAAGAGAATATATAATATCCTGTTGTAGAATGAGAAGTAAAATTTATCGATATAGAAATGATTGGAGAATAAAAAATAAAAAATTAAAAAAAAAAAAAAAAACGATATGTCTAGTGTATTCAGAAACTATGGTAATTCCTGCATCCGGGGCTTCGTTTTTAACTAGCCAAAAAGATGATCATTTGGTAAAATTATTGTACGGTTGATAACAATTCAAGTTTCTCTGACATCCATAATGCAAAGGCTGTTCGAACATAGTTGTTAACTTTACAGGGTGGTGTATGGCGAATTAGATTTGCAACGAATTAGTAGAGATTTATGGTTCGCAGTAGCTGCGTAATTCAATATGTTGTCATCGTTAATGACAAGAGTTATAAATAATTTGAAAAAAAAAATATATATATATATATCTCGAAGAAATTTAATACCCCCGAATGATGTAAGCTACTAACAAAACGAAAAACAAAAAAAAAAACGAAAAATAAAGTATAATCAAAGAATTTTGAAGTCTTTTCTAAAGCTATACCATCTATTTCAAGAAATATATAGAAAAATTAATAGCTGTAAAGGAAGCTGATAATTGTAAAACATGTGCATCGTACAATATGTGTACGAACAAAAAAAAATAAAAATAAAAATCACGTGTAGAAAATAAATTAAGTACGTAACGAAAAATTTTGTTGGAATACATTTTGAAACGTCTTCTAAACCATCCTGCAACTTCAATCCGAACTGTTTGAGTTCATTAAACTATCCTCAAAATTCCTCTTTGTTTTTGTTTAGTTAGAATTACAAACTCCAGTAACTACAATACAGGCTTGCTTTCTTATTCCATATCTTTCTAAACAGTGTCATAAATGTAAAAGTCAATGGACACTTACTTTGTAGTAGACATCAGGAACATACTGCTTGTCTGTGGACTCAATAACGTATCCAAGTTCCGGCGCATCTTTCGTAGGGACTAAACAGCCGTCTCGTACCAACGCCATACACTGATTGGAAACCTCGTACCCTTCCATATGAACTTGATTTTTATCGTCACCTGAAAGGTAAAAGGATAAAAACTATTTTAAAACATAATTGTATTAGGTGAGTGAAGAACTTCAATTGTTGAACTGAATCCACATTTCAGTATTCTTCGATATAAAGTTTCATCAACATATCGCCATGAAACACAGATTAGTTAATATTTCGTTATAATATACATGAAAATGTTATTTAGCATTATAATAATCGTACTTAATGTTTATACTTTAATGAAATTTATACCTGTGACGCAGACCGTTACAAATTTTGACCCGAAGTAACCACTAGGTGAAAATCGGCAAGGATTAGGATGCTGGTTTTGGAAGTATCCGGCCATGATGCATTCTTGGGCAGATAAGAAGTGGCTTTCTATATTCCTCACGTGTTTCACCTGTGAAAATATAGATACATGTACAATTGATGTTATTTAAAACTGATAATTTACTGCAATAAGACAAAGCTTCATTGATCGGGGTAAATTTATTACAGCTTTTTACCTGGAATACTAAAACATCGATACCTACCGTCCCTTTCTTAACGTCATCAGCAATTAAATCTGTAAATATCCATCCGACTCTTTGAAGTCCAAGAATGCGAGCCAATTCCTCAACCAGTTCTTGTTTTGGATCTGCTAGCAGAGATACCGTATCTCTTGTAGTTTCCTGAAAGGAATTGACCACCAATTAGACAAGAAATAATCATTTTTAGCGATAAAATATTTGGAAGAATTAATCGAATGCATTAATTACATTAAATTTTATTCAGAAAATCGAGGAAAAAAAAAAAACACGAACTTACTTGGGGAGGTTCATATATCGCTGCGACTACGGCCCTGATGCCGAGAGGTACGTCAGAATTTATCTCATATCTTCCATAAAGGTAACCCACACGCTGATGTCCAGTACTACGCCAATAGTTTAAGAAACGTTCAACCAGACTCGCATTCTCAAACATCACATTGTCTACGTGGCGATACTGTTGTCGATTCAAAGTGATAGCGTTGGGCTGACATTTACTGCAAATTCCACGAGGCCATGGCGGATGATCTTTGCAGCCTGTCTTTATGCGGCAACTTATATCCTCTAATTGAAGAAATTTTCCTCTGAAAAATGTAAGATGATTCTGTTTTATTGTTTCGTACATATTGTTGTTATTTATGGTTCTGCAGGATTACTGTTCGTGAAAAAGCCGTATTTTAGTGTTTTATTTATTTTTTCATTTATGTTATTAAAGTAATATTTTTGCACTCTGAATTGATTTTTTCTGCTCTTTTACTATCAGGCATTTAAATAGACAACATTTCTGGTTTATTTCGATATTTTTGAAGTCTCTTTATTGACCAGAGATCATGACACTTGACGAATCTGTCCTGTTTTCGTTTCTTCTTGATTTAAACTAATTTAATTGTTAAAATTAGAGAAACTTCTTCACTTCAAGTTGAATATGATTTCTAATTGGTCATACATTGTTCTATACTTTTTTTTCGTTTATTAATCTCGTCAGGATTTGAAAAAATGAGACAGTTTCGTTTCTCTCCTGGAAAACTCTATTTTCATTTTGTAATTAATCTATGCGTGAATGTTAAAAAGAGGTTCAGGTATTGAACTACATTCAAAAGTATATAGTTACGATGCCATACCTGTCCACCCCAGCAGTTAATTTTCTGAGATACGAATGGAATGATAAATGTTTGATGTTTTGTTCCTTGAGATATGCTTCGTCGAATGGTTCAAGTGGTGAGCAGTGAACGCAACATCCATTAGCACCATGTCGGCATCTGTATTTAATTGAATATTCGTCATTATTTCGTTAATTTTTTATTCATAAATAAAAAAAATTTTAAAACTGAGATTAAACTTCGAAATTCTAATATCTAATAGATACAGAAACTTTCTCATATCATACTTACAATTTTTCATCGCGTTTCTGTTGTATTTTCCCATCAAGTTTCCATAGTTGGTGATCCACTTCATCCTCAGTGATATTGGCTAAAGGACGAGACGAGTTTATTGCAGCAGATGCTTGAGATACTCTGCTTGTGCTTGGCGCCATGTCTGTTGAGGCCGGTTCTCCTGCGTGGAAATTATTTAAGAAAGATATTTCATTGTTGAACAATGGCGTTTATTCTTAATCAATGAGAAAATAATTCTAATAAGTTTATACTCAAAGAAATGGGATCTTTGAATGATAGAAAGAATCTTTTTAAACACTCAGGCTTTAAAATTTTCGATTTGGAATAATAATTCCACAACACATGGAAGTAACTATATTTTAAGCACCAGCAGACACTAGGATTGAAAAATGGAAAAAGGTGTTTCTTCTGTATAAAAAGAATTAAAAAAAATGTCCAAAGGCATGTAAACAATTTCCTAAAATTTTTGAGGATTGTTTGAAAGTTGCTTGTAACACGTTTTCAACAAACTGAGAAACTGTGTTCTTTTAGTCAACAATAAAAGACGCACTACCTGACGGAGTGTTAACGGAGGCACTACTGGTCGAAGGTCCATCCTGTGGCCATAATACAGTGCCGTTTAGAGGCACAAGATATACCATATCTCCATGCGAGAGTCCAGTTCCAAGTACAGTCTTGCTTCTAGATGAAATGAGCTCATCCTTATGATTTTTTAGTTTATAAAGACCAAATCCAAAGCTGTTTAATTCGAATGCATCATGTACCTGAAATAACAAAAAACCAATCTTTGTAATAGAAATGGAGAAAAAGAAGAAACAAAATGCAAAAATGCATTTATTTTAAAACACAGGTCAATTTACTACAAGGTGCTACAAAACCAAAATAGCATCTGCTTTTGTTATCTACGTTTTTTTTTTTTTTCTTAATTTCGTCATTGTTTCTAAAAATTCTGCAATTCATTCGCAAGGCTCACCAAAATCCTGAATAAATATGGCTAAAGTTTTTTGTTGTTTTAACAAGTTTTCGTATATATTTTGGACCAATATTTATAACATAAGAAAAAAAAAAATGATTTATTTTTCAAAATTAAAAAAAAGTAACAGACCTTTTCGAAGAGTTCGCGGACGGTATCTGTGGGATTGATTTCTATGCGTCTGGTACCTTCTGGTGATTGAACCCGCAGAGTCTGAAAGTAATATGTGAGTAGATATATGAAGTACAATGACAATGAGTTTTGTTGATAAAGAATGATTTTATCAGCTTGACATAACCTAAAAATCTAAAAAGTGATGTGAATGAATAAATTGAAGAAAAAAATTTTTCCTTATTTTCATTAATAATTGTTTATGCTTTAAGTCTTTGTTTTGTTTTATTCTTTCTTGTATACTCATAGCTGCAAAAAATTTTTTTGAAAATAAAAATATAATCGACGCTGTTAAAAATAACGCTAAGCCGAGCGTGCAGATACATACACGCCGTTATGTATCATTTATAAGATATATAAGCGAGTGAATAGTATGGATAAAATCTAGCTAGTCTTAGATTGAAAATTGTCCGCTATTTTACAACAGTTAAATATATGTGGGTTTAATAAACTTACAATTAGCTTTGATTTTGACATTTCGCCGGTATTACCATCCAGCATCAGCTGTTCAAAACCCTTTGAGCCTGAAGCGGCTGGATAAGTTTCTTGCCTGGTTTAAACAAAACCTCGAAACTCGATCAAAGTCCCTAGTCAGCTGTGAAAAACTGCCGAGTCAACTTCTGTCCATAACCTATATTTATCGAGAACGGTTATTTTATTTCAATGGTAAGTATTTTGAGGTTTACGTTTTGTTATTTAATTACGTAGGTTTTATTTTTTTATCATAACTTTGTTCTTTTTTTTTCGTCTTTTTGTTTTTTATAACACGAGGTGTACAACTTGAACTTTTTATATTGTATACTTTAGATTTTATTTCACTTCAAATTTTGTACAGTTAATTTATTGAATGTAGCAGAAAATTTTTACACACCTAGCAAGTCAACGACTCGACTAGACTCTATTCTCGTCGTCAAGGAGCCACTCTGACACTCGACTACCTAACCGTACGTCGCATTTGAGCTCAATAAAAAGATACCCCAGCTGCGTTGCGGCTACTACTTTGTTCTCACTTTTTTTTTTTTCTTCTGTAGACTTTATGAATTACGGGATTATCAAGCCCTCAGATTTTTCGGGTTTAGAAAAAATTCTTTTTCGTCGTAGTATTCTTCTTTGCTACTTATTTCTCACACTAATATATTCGTCCGATGTTTTTTTTTTGTTTTGCAATTCCAGGTTTCCACGTGTGATATACCATACGCGTGGATGACACCCATAGAGACTCCCAATTATATGCAACTCATGGTACAAGTACGCTCTGTGCCGATCATTATAGTTTTACTGGTTCACTTTTTTTTTGTTTGTTTTTTTTTACATATTTTTACCAACGCGCGGATCACATTAAACCGGTGAAACTATGGTGATCGGCAAAGAGCGTACTTGTACTATAAATTGCATATAATTGGGGGTTCGTATGCGTCTCATCCACGCATCCTCCCGGTATGTATGAGTGTGGGTTTGATATGTAGTATCTTACGCATACCCATACATTAATACGTAATTAGAATCTCGAGATCTTTCCATTACAGTTTATTGTTGCTAGAGTCATATGTGTCTAGCGTAGTTGAAAGTTTTTTATCAGTTTTATTATACGTGTTTTAATTAATTCGTATACTGTTACACATCAAATTGTAAAATAATAACAGAAAAATTATTTTCGCGCATTTCAGCCTATTATTATTTCAAACAGTAAAATCAAACAGTCGTAGATAACGTGCAGTACTGCAACATTATAAAGCGGAGTTCAAATATTCGTCGTCAGAGCTGATAGCTTTAGTTATCGCGTGTGATTGTTACGCTAGCTGTAAGTCTGAAAACTGATATATTATATGTTTATGTAATGTTTCCGCTTGCCATTTTACATATTATCATTATAGTATACCACAATTATCACAAGTGTTGCGCACACGTCACACATATCATACATACATACATACATACATATCATACTTATGGTCACGATTTTTTTTCTAACAAAATTCAATAGGAATTCATCTCAATGACATTCTCTGAAATAATTAAGTATAATATCGATCAAGCTAGAGTCTAGATTATTAGATTATAATTCATATAGGTATATTCTTTGTTTAAAATTTATTCAAGATGAAGGCTAACGCTCGGACGAGTAATATCTCATCAAACTGTGATGTGTCATTGCGCCTACGCTCCGGCAACTCGCCGATCGTTTCGTCAAACAGGTTGCAGTTGCCTAGGCGTACATACACAGCATTGCTATAACTCAATTCCTTATTAGGTAAAGAATTTTACATCGCAGAGTTCTTTCAGATGAGATTGACGAGTCGAATAATGACAATTAAATATTCGTTTCATTTTTGTTTCATTTATAAATTTTTTGCTTTTGTTACGGTTGGGATTAATATATCTATAGCATAAATGGCTCTCAAGAGTTCTACGTAATATATATTTTTTGTACATACATTGTACATACATACATACCTATGAGGTATATTGACGCCTTTATTTCTCGTGATTAGAAACTTCAATAAAATTGATAATTCCTGAACTTCTGTTGGGATCTCATAGTTTTGTAGGTGTCGTGGGTTGTCAACGCGATTTAGAAGTAAAATGATGGGGTTTCATCGGATATTATCCGAATCCCGAACGTGTCATAAAAATTGTATAGATTCCATCATAGGTATATTCAATTAACAATAAGATTACATCTTTACACACAAAGAAAAGGAGCTTTTTAAATGAAAACAACATATTCAACATATTTAGTAGCGTTAAACGAAACAAGCAAAATAAACAATACAACAACACTGTATATCAACGCAACAAATTTTCTTATATTTTCAATTATTCACAATATTCAAAAGATTTATCAACGATTAAAAGAAAAAAAACAGAATTTCACAAAATCGGAACAGACCTCAAAAAGATTGCTGCTAAATATGAACTACAAATTTTTTTAATGAACTGCACAACCGTCGTTTACCTGCACAATCCCTGAATTTCGATCGACTTTATTTCTCTCTTCCAAAAATACCCACATCCTGTCAAGGTCGCCCTAAATTTCAAATTTTAACCTCAACTCTAAAGAATCACACAGCATTAGAATTGTGCCAAGTGGGTATCACGGCTCTATACCTATACCTATACCATTCTACCTATAGAGTAGAAGTTCAGCGGAATAAGAATTTGTCGATGATCTCCGTCATCGTACTACCTGCAGGGTGTGCAGGGGGTCACCCCTCACCGTCACCCCCTGCACATCGACCACAACGAATACTAGTCAGTGTTAAACTGAGGATCTATTATTAGGGAGAAACGTAGGTAGAGGGAATCGGAGCGGTGGTCTGCCCCGAGAATATCGTGGGTTGGCAAGCAGGTGGAACTGTCGAGTTCGAGTCAAACCCACCGTCCTTCCTCCTTTAGCTTAGCTTGGCCTGGCTCTGCACGTTGTTATTTCTCTGGAAAGATGGTATTTGTTGGGTGCTACCGGTGGAGTGTGGTTGCCTTCCAAACTGTTCCTCCCCAGGCTACTACACGGCAACAGGTCTTCGTCCCACTTCGCCAAGCTTCAAGAATTACTAACTCATTATCTTATAATTGCGAAAAAACGTCTATTGTGCAGCGACGCGACGTCATATAGATTTTTACTTTATCAACACCGTGCGACTCGTCATCAATAAAGAAATCCGTTTCACCGCAATTATATAGACGTTGTTATATCCTCGAGTGATAAATCTTATACACACCACTTTTCATCTTAGTCATCAGCGTCATCTTCTTCTACTTCCTCTTCTTCTTCTTCTTCTTCTTTTTACTCTTCTTCTTCAATTTGAATCTTCATTCTTTGTGATTACCGCGTGCAAACCTTCCACGACGATCAAACTTCACACGTCCATTGGAATCTACTTACTGCCAAAGGTAGGATGGCTTGATGAGTTATGAGTGATGATGGATATCGTTTTCAGTATATAAGCTTTATCATACAAGTTCTGATGGTTCGAAAATATTTTCAATTTTTTTTTTTTTTTTTAATCTGCACATTTTTTAACTAGCTAATATGTAAATATAATTCGTTTGTGTGATGAAATAACGTGTTTATAACTAACAAACTCTCATTGTATTTCCACCAAAGTCGTTAATCATAAATTTTCACGAATTGATGAGTGGTTGGATTTTGGCGGGTTTCAATTTTTCATTTCTTTACTTTATTTATAATCGCCAAGCTTTAAGTCGAGAAATGAAATTGATTTGCCACTATACTATAAGTACACCAATAGGAAATTGATATATGCATACGTGATTCCCGAACTAGTGATTCTACGATCTTTGCGTCTATATAGATGTATATTTATTTAAAACGCAAATCCCTTTTCAACAATATTTTGAAAACATCGCATCGTTGAGTCTGGCAAATTTCCATGTTTTTTTAATTTCATCTCAGAATTTCAAATTTCCACACAATTCCTTGTAACGTCGATGTTATATCCTGCTGAAGAATCTTTTGACGTTTTCTCCGTTGAAAAATAACACATACCTATGTCCTATTTTAAAATCTGACTACATTCATCCAGCCTTGTTAGATTAGAAAAAACAAAGGAAAAACAAAAATCGAATAATTTCTTCTCTCATAAATCCCGTTTCTTTGCATTTTTCAATAATTCCACTCTAGTCATTACGAAGCAAAAATTTGACTGCTCCTAATTGTTAAACATACGTACCAGTAAAATAAAAAAATCTACGGATTACAATGCAACGTTGCGATTAAGTGGTTATATCTGTTTGAATCCTCAAAAAACAGGCAGATATTTGAAGAATTATTGCTACCTGCAAAGTTGAAAGCAAATTTTTTATTATTTTTTAGTTATGATAACATATCAGTCTGGTGACGTAAGAAAAAAATTTCGAGCGAGATTTCTCTCACGCGACTAGACAATGTGCAGTGTTGGGCTTATACATCATATCTAAAATAAAAAAACACAGATGGCTCCTTCTTCAATATGATAATAATTTGGTATCTACGTAGGAAATTTACAAAATTCAAAAACATGTGGTAATAATGATGATAACAAACAGAATTTCCCTTCTCAAAATTCAAAAATTTCTCTTATGTCGTTATATTATTCTTACATTTCTTTGAATTTTGAAAATTTCCTCTGTAGATACTGAAACATTATCATGCTCAATAAGAAACATCTGCATTTTTCTATTTCAGATATGATATATCTAAGCCCCAGGCTACACGTCGTTCAGTCGCGTGAAAGTAACAGAGCTTTGGCAGAATATCTATAATTTCGAGGTTTTTGTTTCGATTTCGCTTAAACATTTTCTCTTAAAATAACAAAAAAAATTGCCCTCAACTTTGGTAGCAAAAATTCTTTAATTATCTGCCTGTTTTTTGAGGATTCAAACAGATATAAAAACCGCTATGAAAAAAAAGCATAAAAGAATTTTGAAAAACACAAAACACAGGCTAATACGATATATTATCGTAATTTAAATGGTATAGAGAGTGTGATACTGGTTGTCAGTTTCGGTTCCCGCGCACGTGGGTCGTAGTTAAATTATAGTTATAAACAATCTTGGCATTCGTTATATTTGTATACACTATAAGGCAAAACTCATCCGTGATTCGCGACAAAGCTTCTTTATCCTCTTCTGGCACCGTGTGCGATGCATGCATTAATAAATTAACACGGTTTTCACGGAAGCAGCGCAGTATGGCAGTAGAACACGCCGATTTATAAGACACGAAAATCCCCTGCAAGCGGTTATTCAGTGCCTGCAGTTGAACATTTCAAGGATCTAGCCAATTTTATAATATATGTTTTCATATTCATTATACCCATCTTCGTGAACAGCTGTCACTAGTTGCCAAATTGTCCAAAATCAAACATTTTGTTTTTGTTTTTTGTATTTAATAATTTTGAAGGTCACTACCATCGCATACAAGAATTGTTATTCTGCTACACGTAAATATTGATATGAAAAACAATGAATCAACATTTCTTTAGATTATTCAACCCGTGGAGATAAATGCAAGAAAATACATCTAAAAATAGTATATTTTCGTCGGGGGGAGGGTGCGTTGGGGTTGGTACTAATATTTAACGTTTAAATAAATAACAAAGAATAGCTGTATTATTAGTTTGATGGTATACTGATCTTGGCCCAAATTTACTGGCCTAGAAAAAACGTAAAGATACTTCTAAAAGTAAAAATTGTCCAATTAGCAAACTTGGACGACAGTCAATGAGATCGTTCTAACCCTAAGTAACTGTATGTGTAGTTTAAACAAGTAAATTAAACTGGTATATATCCAGATATACAAAGAACAGTGATCTCTGCAAGATCTTAGAAAGAGTTCTTATGTTAATTCGATCTCATCATTTGTTTGACGCGATGTTTGTTTTCTGACAATCTTCGAAAATATTTTTCTTATTATTTGTTCTTTAGGTAGACATATATGGGGGCATTCTATGATAACTTGGCCAGGATTTAGCATGACCATTTTTAATTTGGTTGAAACTTTTTCAGGTGAAAGTAGCACCTCTAAATTACCTCCACTTTAGGTCTTCCCTGTGTTTTTTTTTGTTCTTTTTCTTCATGCAAGCGTCTTTGACGTATGAAGATTCAAACCTTTCTGTGTTTCAAAATTTTTCAAATTTTGAAAAAATTCTCGAAAACTTTGATTTTTGTGTGGAATTATCGTTCATAAAATGAAGGATATTGATGATCTTAAAATTTATTTACAACGTTACTTCGCTCGTGTCTCAAAATATGAAATCATAATACATATAGGTATATACCTACATACTCGTACCTAAATACATAGGTAGAGTCTAATATAGAACTAAACACGAATTCGAATTATTCATATTATAATAATATAATATATAATTATATTCGGCAGGCTGACAACATGGAGGAGTCTGCAGAGGAAGTTGGTACAACAGTAGAACTTTACATCTACGATCTCACAAACGGGATGGCTGCGATGATGGCGCAAATAATGATAGGTAAAACGTTTTTTTAAATAAAATCTGTACTCGTCTCTTTCGTTAACTAAAGAAAATTTCGAAACTGACTAACTATATGACTATCTAACCAACACATGCATGACCGAATTATGTTCCTTAAATACTTATGATACCTAATGCTCACAATCTGCAGAAAATCTCTTCTTCACTTGATATACTTGCCAAACTTGTTGGTAATTTTAGATCTCTCCTGCAAGTAGGTAGGTATATAGGCATCCTCAACCGACGAATGAATTTTATAAATAAATTTTACTATTCCGATCAAGAATAGGCTAGAGGAAGACATATGTATATGCAAATTCATTATTTTCCTGCGCCGTCTTCTTTCACAGAAAATGAAAGAAGAAGACAAAAGAAAAAACACTTTTCGTACCCATTTAAATATTCTTCGAGGTAATTTCTATATAACGAATAATTGTATTCGATGTTTCGAAAAGCCCCAAGCCTGATAATTATCATTTAAGAATGTAATCAGTTTATATTAACATTAAATGCATCCATTGATCGAAAAATTTTCATTATTTCTTGTTTTATTTCTGGACTCACATTCCTTTACGGACGATGACTTATATTTCTATTCGGTAGCAATTCTCGGTGCTGTTGAACTGCAGTGCATTTCGAAAGTAGTGTAGCTGTATGTATAGGTAACTGTGCAGTTCGGTAGTTACGCGATCGCTAATTTTAATGTATAAACGGGTTATACGTATATGTAAATGTTGCTGCGGGTCCGCAGGTCGCACAAGATTTCTGGCAACGCGGTTTGACCCCTATCTGAATTTTCTACTAAAACTATATGGAAAAAGGAGTAGTCTTAGGTAGTAGCAGCAGCACCAGAAGCAGCAGGCGTCTTCTTAGTTATATTTATATCTCTTCGTGACTGGGGATTGAACAGGTTGGATGGGTCACAGACCTCGTGTCCCACTGCCCGACGAAGAAGCTGCATTTATCTGTAACTTTACCCCTGGGATGTGTGCGGGATGGCTAAATACATACATATTATACCTACGCGGACGTTATATTTTCACACATTTATGTGACTCTTTGCTCGTTATACCCCGCCGCACATTACGCAACCATATCATTTCCCTCGCGTATATCTATATCCTATGGTAGATCGCGTTATACAACGAGAAATAATCCAACTATTCCAAGTTGAGGAATTTGGATTTTTTTTATTTTTATAAATATTTATGTATAAAGCAATATGTATTCGCGTTGTAAATATAGGCAAAACAAAAAAATAAAACAAAATTTTTTTTTTAAATAAAAATAAATAATTACAACTAATAAAAGATTTTGAGTTTTATTATAGATTACAGTTGAGAAATTATTTTGGATTTCGAGCAGGAATTTAGTGATTTTAAAATAAAGTTGTTATTTATTCCCTCTCAGCCGTGAAAATCTTTCGGGCAATGTCGAGGTTCTTCGTGTTTCCCTAGTTTCAATAATTTTTACGAGAATCATGCCAAATTTATAAATTATACTCGAGAAAACAGATTTATAATACTCGCTTGAAACGTCATAGCTTGGTGAATATTATAAAATTCTTTAATCTTCTTCACAGCACAAAGGCCGGGTATTTTTCTGTTATTTATACTACGCATCGGTTATTTTGTTCGTACATACATATGTATGCCATATACTTATGTGAAGAACGAATGAAAATTCTTCAAACTTAGTGAGTCGATAGGTAAAAAATACATAAAACAATAAAGGACGAATTATATTATTATTTTTAAAAAGGACATCATTACATTTTCCTATCGATGTTTATTTATACAGTTAAAGCGTGTATCATATTTATAGATAAAGTATTATATCATTACGGGATAAACTATATGTATGCTTGAAAACCGTTCAATTTTGTTCATTCTTATATTGTGTCTTAATTATTCAATTTATTGATTGATCATGTCAAAGCAAAATTACCTTTTGTATAATTCAGAGTACATGCGCGTTTTGACCCGAAACCTTAATCCCTCCCAATTTTATTTAATTAATTAATTTAAATATTTATTGATAATAGTGTAAATACTAATATCAGTTTACGATAGTAATGAAAACTTCTGAAACCGTGGTACTTGATACTATAGTAACCGGGACTCATACTATTGAGATGTAAAATCGAGACACTTGCGTTTGACAAACTGTATAGCTAAGTGACAAATGTTGTAAAGCTTCGGGAAACGAATCCTTTCGATGTTCCTGTTAAATCCTGTTAAATCCTGTTAGATGAGACATCGGCCATTGTTGCGTGAAAATTAGATGGGAAGTTATCGTTCAATATACAGTACCGTCCATAAGATCGGAAACACTTGTCGAATTTTCGATCGAGACGAACAGTTTCATATCTTGGGCAAAAAACGGTGTAAATGAATGTTCCAGGCGGCATTCAGAAATAGAAAGAACCAGCTTCATTATGTTTTTTGTACGACTTTTTTTGTAACTCACTAGATGATGTTAAATCTAGCTGTTTCTTTGCAGAGTTCATACTTTCATAAAGTCTCGTGTAATTTTTTGGGAACTTGATATAAAAACTTTTTCTCCAAAGGATTCCGAAAGGGGGGAAATTAAGCTATAATTTCATTTTTTGAAAAAAAATTTGCGATTTTTTTCCGCAAAATTATTCAACTTTTTGTTCAACAAATATGTTTTTTGAAAATCCGTCGTAGGTGAGAATACGATTTTTCGTTTAATTTTTTGAAGTTTTATCTCATCTTTTCGATTAGACTTAGACTTTTCTTCGAAGAAAGCTCAAGTTCAATGTTTAAAAATCGAAAAAACGAGACAAAATTTCAAAAATCTATTAAAAAAATTGAACGAAAAATCGCATGTTCTCACCTATTCTGAAAATTAATTTTTTTAATGTATAAAAAAGTATTCAATTATAGCGCAATAGAAAGAGTCGAAATCTGAAATCTAACGATGGATCCTAAATCTAGACTCGATTTGTGACATTTCAAAAAAAAAAAAATGCGTTCGATATACGTTGGGTTACCCGATGGATACCATTGTTGACAACAATCAAATTCGTTGGGCAACTCATGGGTTAGTCTTAACCCAGGGATAACTTTGTTTATACAACCGGGCACTAGTGAGTTCAAAAAAAGTCGAATAGAAATTTTGCAAAGAAACGTAGTGAAGCTGGTTCTTTCTACTTTTGAATGCCGCCTGGAACCTTCATTTACACCGTTTTTTTGGCCGAGATATGAAACTGTTTGTCTCGAACTTGTGGACGGTACTCTAGGTATGTTAAATATCGTGGTCTTCGCACATTTTTTTCCTTCGCTTAACTTAAACTCGTCATCACTCTTTCAAAATGGCCGGAAAAAATATTAAAAATTCGAGCTAAATCTTTGAAGCTTTCTGTGTGCAATGGCGTTCGAATTTTGAAGAAATTCCAAAAATTATAGTCACGGTGGTTAATAATAGCCCAAGTGGTGATCTCGGAGACGGGTAACAATAGATGGATGAAATATAACTGAAAATTTGAGAAAAAAATGTGGTAAGCGATTACTGTTGCGATTGTATCAATTTGATGTCTTGTTAAATAATTATTCCGAGGTATTCCACGTTAAGTCTTCGGAGCGGGATCATGTGCGCGGTGCCTATGGAATACCTCGGAATAATTATTTAACAAGACATCAAATTGATGAAATCGAAATGGTGATCGCTTACCATAATTTTTCCCTAAATTTTCAGCCATATTTTATCCTTCCGTTGTTATCCGTCTCCGAGATCACCACTTGGGCTATTATTAACCGCCGTGACTATAATTTTTGGAATTTCTAGAAAAAGAAAAAAGTATAAGTTTTTCAGAAGAAGAAAAAGTATAAAAAAGCAATGGAAACAAAAAACAAAAATTAAAATTAAAAATTTTACACAAAACAACAAAACGTATATTGAAAAACAACAATTTCATACAGTGCATTTCATCCCAATTCGATCTGGGTACACTTACAATTTGTTCTTGTCATTGGCGAGGAACGCCCCATATATTGACAAACAACAATTTTATATAGTACATTTCATTCTAATTCAATCTGGGTATATTTACAATTTTTTTGCTGTCATTGGCAAGAAATGCCCTATATGTATGTAATGAATAACTCAACTCGGAAGAACATAATCTTTCATTTCGAAAAGTAATACAGAGGAAAAAGTATAGGTTTGTCGGTAAAACAGCGAAAATCGATTCAATTCCGGTACAACCGGAAGTTCAAATTAAACGAGACATAGCAATTTTTCATGCCCATCGTTTGGTTGTAAAGTCGTGTGAATTTCAGATTTTTTCATCGAGCCGTTTGCGAGATCACCGAGATCATCATATATGCGAGTATGTATAGTATATACCGTGAGATTATGAAGAAAGGATACACAGGATGCAGGCACCCCAACAGTCAAATTCCCGAAGATTTCCAAAGACATTGTATTTGCCATTTCAACCACATGGTGGGGGTTCCCGTCCCATGTTATTATTTACGAATACAATGATGTCGGAAATCTTCCGAAATTTGACTGTTGGGTTGCCTGCATCCTGTGTATCCTTTCCTCATAATCTCACGGTATATAGGTACATATATACATATAGGGCATTCCTTGCCAATGACAAGAAGAAATTGTAAATGTACCCAGATCGAATTAGGATGAAAAGCACTGCATGAAATTGTCGTTTGTAAATATATAGGGCGTTTTTTTTTTTGGTGTAACATTTGTAACTTCAATCTTTTATTTTGGGTTTTCAGTACTTTTGATACTTTTTCTTCCTTTGACAAACCTATCCTTTTTTCTTTTTCACGAAAAGTACCCCAAAAAACTGTTTTTCCGGCTTGTTTCACTTAGATACAGTGTGTCAAAGGTGTTTCAATTTTACGTCCCGATAGTAGTAAATATTTAAATATACTCATACAAAATAAAGAATACTTTAAAAGAAGGAGAAATTCTGTAGTAAAATTGGTTGGTTGGTCAATAATTTTCCTTCAATGAAATTCTCGAAACCTTAATATGAGCTACTTAATATCGTCAATTTTAAACAATAAATCAACCAACCCAGTCGCAGTAATAGGTCTAATAAGTAAGTGGAAGCCACCCACGTACGTATACGATACATACCTATACATGTATGTATATGTATTTGTACATGTATACATTTCGCAAAATTTAACACTCGCTCGCGAACACAGTTTCCTTCTAGACTTCTAATAAACCGAACGGTTTTGTTCGATAGTCAAATAATTTCGTCCTTACACAACAATTCATAATTTTCTTTACTCTTCAACAGGAAGAAACCTCGATGGGATTTGGCACACTGCTGTAGTCGCCTACGGCCGCGAGTACTTCTTCGGCCCTTCCGGTATCCAGAGCGTACGTCCGGTAAGAATAAAAAAATCTATTCCTCCCTTTATCTATCTATTTCTAAGTTAAAAAAAAAAAAAAAAAAAAAAAAAAATGGATAAAAAGATAAACAGTTTATACCTCAAATCTTCGATATTCTCAATTAATCCAGAATTCAAACGAATTACCTACATGTGGCCTATAATTTTAATTTGAAAATTTATGACCAATCAGAATTTGCGAAATAATCCATCTTTTTAATCGAGTCAAATATTTTTGAATTCCTTGCGGGCGCGGTGTAGTTACAAGCGATATTCGTGTAGGTAGAGTAGCAATTGCAAGGATATATGAAAGGAGCAGCGTCGGAAAATTCTGTTGGGATATATAATAGCAGAGGTATACGTCATGATCTTAAAGTCTGCAGAGGTTCCACCGGTCCCGGTTCCCGGCTATACGATACTAGGTATAACCGGGACTAAATTTGGTCCGAGGGCAACTAAAAATATCCGTTGATTCGTAGGGGCACTCTCTCGGCTCTCTCGCTACTCAACTCTCTTACGTTACGCTTAGGCTCTTTCCCGAGACCGATACACACACCCCATACCGCAAAACTTTCCTGACGCTCTCGCTCGTTCAAGCTCGGTCTTTCTTCGCGGGCGAAACCTGTCGCCGGTAAGTCTGCCCTAATAATCGCGCGACCTGCTACTGCTGCTACTGCAAGGCATATCCTTCTCGTCTTCGCCTCTATTCCCTGACTTGCCCCTGCGCCGCCAACTTTCGTTGAGGCTCTATTAATTACTGCGGGGTATATATTCGTTACGTCATCGCGCTAACAACGGGAAACGTGTGTGAAGTGTAGTACATACATATCTATACGTGCTTCAGAGTGCGGGCGCGGAGTGCGCGGCTTCGGGATTTTCATTTTATCGTTATTACGATTATTATTATTATTACTGTTGTTATTGTCATCATCATTATTATTACTATTATTATTATTATTATTATTGTTGTTGTTCTTTTTATTGTTATTATCACCTGCAAGAGTACATACTGCGTTTCATGTTAATATTTTTCTTTTCTTTTACAATTTTATTTGTTCAATTGATTCCGTCGTTCCTTAATAATTCGATGCGTAATATATAGGTAAATCGTCTAAATTCAAATTAAGATTGAACTATTATGTATACGCGTACTGCAGTGTAAATTTATAGAAATTATATTTGCGCGTGAAAAAAAAACAAAATTAAAAATACAAACAGATCAACTAAGAATTCATATTTGTCAATATTTCGTTATACCTATCTCGTATTTTATTTATTTTATAATTTAGAGGCATTCAATAATTTATTCAAAAATTCCCTATCTTACCGAAGCTTTGGCACCGCGCAAATGGTACGGTATTTAAAAATTTTATCGGATAAGAACAACGCGGAGTCAATACTTAGATATTTTTTTTCAATATTGAAGAATATTACAACGTCTATATTGTAACCAATTCAAAAGAAGAAACTAAATTATTGTTATACTCATTTCAAACTCAATGTCTCTATTCTACGATTGTCAAATGATCAACAGATCGCGCCATACATAATTATACCATATCTCGAGATTACGAAAAAACTAATTAATAATGTAATCAAAGTTTATAATGTACAGCCTGAACATTCGCTGGTATTCTTATATTATCCTAACAACTTATAGTAGGTAATTGCAGGCCAACGCGTAGCAGATTTTTCGTCACATCCCACTCATCTAATTTTAGTCGTCTTATTCACTGGTTGATATACATATATATTTTTTGAAGCTCTCTACTCTTCCCCCGATATACATATATTTGGCAATATGTGCCTGCAGCTATCAGTATGATTTTCTTACCTTTCTTACTGCAGAACAGCTCTGATTATAATATTAATAAATATAAAACAAATGAAAAAAGATTAAAAAGAAGTACAGCTAAGTGTTTAACAAACGAAAACAGTTATCATTTTTTGACTTTTTTTATTATTATTATTCGTCAGGGTGGAACTGAACTTCGCGATCCTCTCAAAGTCGAGAAAGTTGGAGATACTTATCTACCTTATTCTGTATTCCTTGAGTACATCAACGGTCTTGGAACTTCCAAATTTGCGTGAGTAAATCTAAGAATACATATACAAAAGAATTTTGTGAGACGAAGTTCTTGAGCTTCAAAAAAATACAAAAAAATAAACAAGCAAACTGATGCGTGACACGACTCTGCACAGCAGAAGTGATACTTTTATTCTATCTGGGTGCATTTACAATTTGTTTTTGTCATTAGCAAGGAACGCCCTATGTATATTATAGATATTTTCCTGTCGCATTAATTTCCGTTACTTCTTCGGTATATCCGAGTTTCATTTTACGCCTATCGCGCGCGAAATAAAGTTTCACTTAAAAAAAAACGACAATAATTATTCGATCAATAAAATATATAATGAATTTTATCTTAGACACTTGTATAAGGTAGCATCTAATACTTTCTCCTTTTTTCAATATATGAATATGACACTAATCATACAATTTTATTATTTATTCATTAAGACCGGGTACTTGGGATCTCTTCAAACACAACTGTAACTGTTTTTCGGACGAAGTAAGCAACTTTTTAGTCGGCAAAGGCATACCAAAGTACATTCTCGATCTACCAGAAGAAATACTTGGAACGTAAGTTAGAAAACATCTTTTAATACAGAGTTAAATGAATTACTCGGCTGTATTATAACGACCAGTCTCTTACAAACAAATGGTTTTTAACAGAACAATTTTAACAATTAATGCTGGATATACCATTTTGTTATTCTTATTCAAAGATTGGTTATAGTTTTCAAAAATATCCTCCTCGATTCTCCGATAATGAAAATTGTTTCCTTTCAGGCCGATAGGTCAAGCTTTACGACCATTGATAGACACCTTGAGTAACGGAGCCAGCGCAGGATTTTCTAGTGGTCAAAGATTTGTCGAGCCTAGAATCCAACGTGGAGAATCACCAGAGTTTCAACGGTTGAATTCAGCTATCGAGGAAGCTAGGTCTCGTTATTTTTACTCAAGAAAATAGCTTTCTATGCTTATTTCTTATTGTTCGTGTGGTGTGGGGTTTGATTATTTATTATAAGGCGCTGTTTATGGTAGTTAACTAAAATTAACAGTTTTTTCGCAGCTTGCCACTCTCAAGTATATGATATTGGTCAAGATATTCCGTATAATGGGAGCAAGTAGACACATATTTCTTTTGGTCACTTGGAATTCCAACTAGTCGCTTATAATACTAGAGTTAAAATTCACAGTTATGGAATCGCAGAAAAATTTATCTTTTTCTAGCGACATTTTTACGTATACGCTTCCGTACATAAAACTGTCACATAGTATTGCTGTGTTTTTCTTTTGTTGAATAAAAGACACCACTTTTAGCACTCCAAAAATGTTTATCAAATGATAAAATCTTGAGCCATTTGGGTTAGAAAATATCTGATCAGCTGGAAAACGTCTTAAACCATTGAATTTCACATGATGGTTTCAATTATCAGGGATCGCAGAGCCTCAATCGCAAATATCAATTAATTCTGATGGACCAATTGTCCTAAGAGTTGAATTATTAGATAAGAACATGCTTAACTAATACGAAACTCCAATATTCGAATCATGTGATTTAATTGAATCATGATTGTGCTAATTATAAAGTTTCTGGTGATCGCAACTGCCTATATGCTTTTTGAATTAATACATGCTTATCTGCTTTCAATTTTCTCTGCGTTCCTGTATGCGTGTACAGCTAATTGCTGTGGCCTGTGACCTAATTTAAAATAGATATATCTGTTCTGAAATAAATATCATAAATACGTTAAGTTGGCTCGCTTCATTTTTACAACCTTTCTCCTAATATAAATAGATTAAAGCTGTAGCCTTATAAAAATCTATAGTAGCTTTTTATTTTTGGATTTAATAGGATTTTTTCAGACTTACAATGGGTGACAGCATCTTTATCAAACATAAGATCCGCGCACGTCAGCCTATAAGATTAAACTATTAACTTTGGGTCGCCTTTTTATTTGTAGATTGAACTCAATAGCATTGGAAGAAAGGCGGAACGTAATAAACGAGAAATTAGCAAAGAAAGAGCGAAAGAAAAAGAAGAAGAAGAAGGAGAAGAAAGATAAGAGCAGCAGTGGTAGTGGAAGTAACAGCACAGAACCAAGTTGTTATACTGCAGCGATGGCAGAAAGTGAGAGTATGTCCCCGTAGAACACAGACTATACTTATTAAAATAACTGATTTCAGATGACAAGACAACCAATATTAATTTTCAAATCCTTTTGGCAAATGTTTTAATTCAAAATCCATTAGTCAAATTTGCTCAAGTCATTGCCTAATTCATTTCTATGATTATTATTATCTAGCTGCTTGTCTTATCATTTGCAAATATACAGCTACTAACAAGATTTCATATCAGCCTCCCGTCAGAACAAATACATCTACACTATAGTCTTTTGTGTGAAAATAAAATCCTTCTAGATTTCTTCAGACAGTAATAAAAATCTTAATTCACAGAATAGATTAAAATAATAAAAGCTTTGTGATATTTAGACTTTGATTTCTTGTTTATTTTAAAAAATATATAAACATGTTCCTGTTACATATCTACAAAAGAGTTTTAGATAAATAGTATTTGAAAATTTATATTTTCTAGGTGTAATTAGTGAAATACAATCCTCAAATGGCGATGCAGGTGCAGAAATGCTTCCGTCAGATAGAGTTATGCAAATGGAAGCAGAGGAAAGACGTGAACTTGAAGAAAAAAAACGCCAACGTGATCCCCCCGTAGTTTTCAAAGACACAGTCGACGCAAGGGTTGATTTTGATGCCCTAGTTGGTCTTGTTGATGGCAAACTAAATGAAGATGAACAAAAAAGCTTGGAGGAACTTCACCAGTATGTCCTTGAGGACGAAGGATCCTGGGCTCTGGGAGATAACTTCCTTAATTTTATAGGTTTGCTTATTATTTACTGAAAACTTAAACAACTTGATCAAAAAATTGATTAATATCTTTGCGATTATCATCCAATTCTTTTTTACAAACAGGACGTTTACTCTATGATAAATCTCTGGATGCTGCTGTGAGAGTACGACTTCTAAACGTACTGGCAGTCGCAGCTCTAAAAGACGATGTTATCTTACTTTTACACCAAGATCGCAGAGAACATATTCTCATGAATTATGCCTTTGACATAGATCGTCATCCACACGAAGAACAACTTTCTCTAGCATTATTTGTAAGCATAAGTTTCGATGTATTTAATGAATCGAGTCGATATTTTAGTGGTTCGAAAGACTGTAGTTTGATAATGAACGTCATTTTTCTAGATGACAAACATGTTCGAGAATTTAAGCAGTTCAGAATGGCTTTTATACATTTCTGAATGGCCTCACCAAAACCAGAACATCAGCAACATCAGAGTAACAACGAAAGTTGCTGTACACTCGCTTCTCTCCGATACACCGGAATTGCAAGAGAGAGGGGCAGCTATTATTCACAACCTTGCTTGCAAGGAGGTAAAAACTGTGGTCTGTATCCTGTCCAGCTTATTAATTAACTACTTAACTATTCAACTAATACTTACAGCTCTGTACTATGCGTTTAAAATTACTTGAAACACATCACTCAAATTTAAACGTTGCGTTTACCGTCGCTTTTATCTCTATGCATGTGCTGCTTGGTAATAATTCCCTAAATCTCAGCCGCGGCGGACTACAGTAATTTAAAATTATAGTAAAGAACTATTTTCTATGCAAGCTCCTCAATGTATAATATAAAACTCAGTTTATTACAAAAAATGGAGTTTTTTGAAAAATATTTAAAACAGAATATGAAATGATCAGAAAAAAAAACACAAATAGTTCAATTTCAAAACCTAACAAAAAGGATTTTCCATGAATTTGTGAATGACAATCAGTCAAAAGTTACATCGAATTCGGGAATTTTCCGTGTAACACTTGAATATAATTTTCACGTTGTAACAATGTAACTATACGCATGGATCTGTGCTGACAGATGAATATTTCTAACTCTAAGACCAACGAATTAGATTTAAATTAGAGCTAAAAGATTATCTCATGCCCATCTCATTCTATAGCTTGGATATTAGCGCGGTTTATTCAGCGAAATATCACTTGATCAAATTATTATGCATTAAGGCCGGAAAGCACTATGCAGAAGTGCACCGAACTGAAGTTTTATATTAGATGCTATCTTATGTGGTATTGCTGAAAAACCTGCATAAGAAAGCATATGGTATAAAACTTTGCTTCAGTCGGTTCAGTTCGTTACGCTCTTGCACAGTGTGTTTTGGCCTTTGCTCTTCTACATATAGTTGTACAGCTTTCAGGATATCGTCACATCTCGGAAATGAAATATATAGGCATAGAGTAAATCAATGCTCTACGATTCGTCACTAATATATTTGAACTTGAAAATTGTTAAAAATTAAGGAGATAAGAATTTTTACTGTAAAATATATATGTTCTTCTCTGTTGAATACATGGATAGTAGTTACGTAAGTTATTACTGAATAGAAGTGCTGCCTTATTTCCAGCTTTGGCCTGTTATTTGTCTAGACTGATAAGCTATATTAAAACTGCTTCTGGGTATAGAGTTCCTTAGAAAATGTCATTCAGTTTAACTAGCATGCTTGCTATATAAATTTAAAAAGCTTGGATATCAGCAATTATTTTCAATATTATGTACATCAATAGATAACAGTCAATTATTTTTACACTAAATATCAGCGGTTTATGTAATCGCCAAAATTTCAAAATTGAATAAACAGATACTTCTCCAGGGATTGGATATTTTTTCAGAGAATGAACAAAAGCAAAAAACTTCGGCAACTTTTACCAAAAGGCAGCATTTCTAAGGTACCTTTTAATGTCCCTTTTGTACGTACATACAATAGGTATAAAAATAAGTTTATTTTTTAAGAGATACAACATCATATAAATCACTTATGTATGTTGCCTCGAACGTGTATTCACAGGCTTGAAGATTTCCAACAAATTATTATATCCTCTCGTTGTACACTTTCGTTTTATTCAACACAGTACGGTTGTTACAAGGAACACTGGCGATTTATTTGAACATAAATTTCGCGAAAATTTCTCTTCTCACATGTAATTTTCATTAATTCAGGTATTCGATGACGTGGCGGTAGAGCTGACTATGGCTCTTCTGCAGTACTTTAACAGTAATCCAGCTGAAGAGCAACTATTCCGTTGTATGAAAGCACTCGCCCGTTTCACACAAATCAGTGGTCAAGAAGTTCCACAATTGATCCAAATGATTGGCCCGGAACCAAACAAGTTTCGTGGAATATCTCAGAGGGTAGATGAACTGGTAGACCAGGTGAACAAGAAGTTGCGTTAGACTTCTTATCAATTTAATGTATAATAATATAACGGACCTGTAAATCAATTATAGGAATAATTTTGTTAATCTTGGTCAAAATATTATTCTATTGTAAATTAGTTAGAAAATTTCTTAACTCAACGATGATCATAAGCACGACAGTTATACGTATGTATTTATTATCAATATTTGAATTGTGCGCAATAAAACAATATGTTTTATTCTCGTATTAATGGATTTTTATAGAAAAAATATATATATAACAGAGTAATTATGTTAGAATTTGAAAACGAGTGTGTTTCTTTTTTTTTTACTTGTGACTTAGTTCTAACACATGAATATATAAGTTACGATTTAGTTACAGAAATATCAACGTGCAAACGTAATATGAACGTCAGAACATAACATGATAAGATAAAGATTTTTTGAATTTAATTACGAATTTAAATTTAGGTACCATATTACTTAACGACATAAAAGAAAATCTGTTGAATCTTTATTCAAATGCATTTTTTTTAGGTGGTATTTCAAATTTTTTTAATCATTTCTATACTATTTTTTCCTATCGATTAATTATTATTCGGTATAATAACCATTATTATTACTATTAATAAATAATAATACAACCGAGTTGACTATCAAGTGCTGTACAAAGTAAAAAGTGCAATAAACTGTTTCAATTACTCCACTTTTTATTAATATTTTCTGATATCCCATCTCCTAGAAACCTAATTTATTAAAACAGTTTTCTCTGAAAGTTTACATA
Organism: Macrophya annulata; assembly: GCA_963924015.1. Classification (NCBI taxonomy): domain Eukaryota; kingdom Metazoa; phylum Arthropoda; class Insecta; order Hymenoptera; family Tenthredinidae; genus Macrophya; species Macrophya annulata. Next base: position 11,732,442 of record OZ001262.1, read on the forward strand.
GAAATTAACTACGTAAGAAAATATCTATTTAAAAATTTTCAGCCATATTCAAACACTATATTAGTTTTGAACGTTGCTGTGACAATTTGTGCCGAAAAGATTTACGCCACTATTCAATATCGAAGAGTATTACAGTGCAGGCTTGCTCTTGCGGCTGATTTAGAGAGTCAATCTAGAACTTATAATTAAATTTACAGAAAAGCTTCTTCTCATTTTACTTTGATGATTCAGGTATCCAACAAGGCCTTGTACACCATAAGCCTATTACACATACTACCTATTTAAACGTGATTGAGGTGGCTGTAATTAATCCCTTCAAAGTTGACACGAACATCTTTATATAGATACACAGACCTTGTCTTGCTCAGGTTCTATAAAATGATGAAAACTAAAGATGAAATATGAATTCTTGTTTCACAATCGGTGCAAATTTACATAGATTCCACTGTTTGATATTGACTTAAGACGTGTAGATAAGACTATATCGATGCTGTTCTACCTTAGGAATAATACATCCGCTTCATATCACTCGTTTTGCTATATGGCAATGTGTGGTTGTTGGAAAAGTTGTCATACGTTCCATCTCAAACATCAACAGAAATGTCTAATTGTAAGTCTAAACTTTTTACAATATGTATACGCCTTATCCTATTTCTAACAATTTTAAACAAATTAATTTTCTGTCGTTGCACATGATTTTATTCGTCAGTGAGAAATATATACATATAGTCAGCGATAGAAAAACTCGAATTTTTTAAACGCAAATCCACCTTAATGTTCATCAGTGAGAAATATATACATATAGTCAGCGATAGAAAAACTCGAATTTTTTAAACGCAAATCCACCTTAATGTTCGATGGTTGATTTCTCTGAACTAGCATCCATAAAGGAATCACAATCGATCACGATCCAAGAAGAACAAGATGAGATAAAAACTAGTTCCAGCAGTGTAAATGGAGTCAGCAAATACATTCCCATATTGAAATGGTTTCCAAAATACACGGTGGTGGATGCAGTAGCGGATTTAATCGCAGGAGTGACGCTAGGACTCACAATAATTCCCCAAAGTATAGCATACGCTGCGCTTGCTGGATTAAGTGCTCAGGTATACGTTTAATACTTCTATCAAACTCGAATTGGATACTATTTGTCTATACCAAACAATATTATGACGCAGATTATGATTGCATATTATGTTTTTTGAGAATCGTTCTGATTTACAGTACGGACTATATTCTGCATTCGGGGGTAGTTTGATTTACATTTGTTTTGGGACAATCAAAGAAGTCTCCATTGGGCCTACCTCCCTAATGGCACTATTAACGATAGAGTTCACCAGGAATATGCCATTAGAGTTCGTAGTACTTCTCACTTTCCTCTCGGGATGCGTGGAATTGATAATGGGGTTACTCAACTTAGGTTTGTCTACCATATACCTGCAATATTGAATTGCTTACAACAATACTCGTGAGGTTGTTATTTCCGTAAGGTACCGTAAGGTCTTAAATATTTCTATAAAATATCTCATTTTGCTAGGATTCTTGGTGGATTTTATTTCTATACCAGTAACTTCCGGATTCACTTCAGCTACTTCAGTTATCATTATTATCGGACAGTTACAAGGACTACTAGGTCTTCAATACCAGTCTACATCTAATATCGATAGTGTTGTGAAAGTTTTTCAGCATATTGGAGACATTCGAATTGGTGATACAGTAATCGGTGTTTCAAGTATCATATTTTTGTTGCTATTCAAGGTATGTATGTAAATACATGAAGCACTCATTGTAAGACTTGATGGAACGATATATAATAGAATAATAAACAATTAATATTACAGCAACTCAGCAATGTGAAAGTTTGCTGCAATGTGAGTGATAGAAATAAAAAAATAGTGAAAACGTCATTATGGCTTCTCTCACTAAGTAGAAACGCTTTGATCATTTTAATCACCAGTGTCATAGCGGTTGTGATGCTAACGGCTGGAGAATCACCATTCATTCTTTCTGGTAAAAAGACATTGGATATTGAAAAAATATGTACATCTCTAAAGTTTTAGCAGATATACTATGCAGATCATAAAATAAACCCCTCATACTTTATCACCATATTATTTGATGGGCATCATTATCATTGTGAGTTTGACAATTACAGATAAAGTGGCATCAGGACTTCCATCCTTCACCCTACCACCGTTTAGCTCGCACATTGGCAATAAAACGTACACATTTATTGATATGTGTTCGCATTTTGGATTCGGAATCATCATAATTCCTCTTGTTGGAATTCTTGCTAACGTTGCAATTGCTAAGGCATTTTGTAAGCAGTATTTAATTCAAGAAAGTGTAATTACCACTACTAAATTATGAAAAACTTTACAATTATGTTCCTTGTCAAGACAAGATGAGCCATAATATTATACAGGATCCCATATCATTACTTCCTACATTTAATGTTATTCATTTTTTTTAAGCAAGTGGGAAAGCCGTTGATGCTTCTCAAGAAATGCGTGCTTTGGGTATGTGTAATATATTTGGTGGATTCGTTCATTCAATGCCAACGTGCGGTGCGTTTACTCGTAGTGCAGTGAGTCATGCAAGTGGAGTTCGATCACCACTGTCTGGCATTTACACCGGTAGGTCTTTGGGTCATAGTTTGAAACTAATATCAAGCACTCTATCATTCCTCATGATTACAGGAATCATGACGTTACTAGCATTGAGCTTTCTCACACCTTACTTCGCTTACATTCCACGAGCATCACTAGCTGCCGTACTCATAACGGCTGTTATATTTATGATGGACTGGACTATAATTTTTATATTGTGGAAAGGGAGTAGTGAGTTACAGTCTTTGATCAATAGTAACTATAGTCGAGTAAATATATACCGTGTTTCAATTCGTTAAGGAAACATATTCGTACCCTTGTACACTTGCCCTTGCCCATACATTTACATGGGAGTTCTAACGTCACGTGTATTTTGTCCAAGGGTAAGTGTGCATGAAGTGTATACTTCGTGTCAATTGAAACACGGCAATAGTATCTTGTTTATCATACAATTTATGTTTTTTCACACAGGAAAAGGTATGGTAGCAGCTGTTGGCACGTTTATTGCATGCATTTTCTCGGTTGAAATTGGGTTGCTATTTGGAATCATGTTGAATGTGTGTTACCTAGTGCATGCATGGGCAAGGCCAAGTATTGAAATAACAAAATGCAGGGTATGTATGTTTCTTTTGGAAATATCCCTGAACAGCACTCATTGTTCTTTTATTTCTGATGGGAACTTAATAAAACCAGCTTTGTGTTACAGACTACTGAAGGTGACGAGTATATCCTACTAAAGCCAGATATTGGATTGTATTATCCAGGGATTCATTTTTTACGAGATAAAGTCCATGAAGCGGCAATGCAAATAGGAAAAAATAGACTACCAATAGTTTTGGACTGTGAAAGCATCAAGGGTATTGATTACACAGCCATGACGGTGAGGGAGATAATTTTCTCACTTCTAGTAAAATTAAATGATCAAATTGCACGATTTTATAATGCCCATTGCTGGGATGATTTTAAATTCTAGGGAATTGAGGCAATGATAAATGACTTCGAGCACAAAAAACAACAGCTGCTGCTGCTTCGCTTACAGCCTAAGGTATTGACAAAAATTGAATTGCTTGGAGGTATTAAACGCCTGAACCATGTGGAGAATGAAGAGGATATGAATGCCCGTCTTTTTGGTAAGTATTATAATAAAAGGGAATAAAATGTAGGCAAAATCCTCATCTTGAGAATTTAACAAATTTCTATTTCAGGTGATAGAATTGAATTGACTAGAAGCGCTACTGTGCCAATACTAAAGCAAATAGAAGATGTAAAAGCTAGTGATGATAATTCAGGAGCTGGCAAGACTGAAAACGATGCGAAAAATGAAGTCGGAAAACATCAAGAAAGAGAATCTTTATTAACAGAATACAAAGCAGTGATAAAAGAGTTTGAAACTGCTGAAAAATCACGTTCCGAGTCATAGAGACAACACGAGAAACTCCTCCAAAATCGTCGCAATATGAAGCCAATTGTAAACCTGTTTATGTTTTGTCATTGAAATGGAATAGGAAACGTTTGAGCTTTGAAGCAGTGTTAAAAATTGGAAAAAAAAATGAATATATGGAAATATGAGTAGGATTTTATAGGATTGATCGTTATCATAATCCTTTTGTGTGCACAAGAATGTCAGAATAATATATGACATGTACAAGTCTGTAAGCAGAAGATATTATGAATAAAGAAAAACTCTGCGAATCTCTTATTTTTTATGTGTATGTATAAAGTACATACACACACTTATAAGCTTCAAGTGCTAACGATAAGGGTAATGAAAATTGCAAACAATATCAGAGTAGACCTTATCGCCTCATACTGTAATATACTACGATCATAATATGCTCAAGGATGTTTTCATTATACTAACTAAAAATGTTCAAATCTACCGGAACCTGCAAATCTCATTGAGAACGTTTACAGTCATCAATTATTTCTTCAAATTATAGGCTGGGATAGTATGTGTAGGAACCATGAATAAAAATAGATATTTGTATGTCATATTATCTTTGTTGTATGATTCTCCGTCAGCTTCAAATATATCTTTAGGTAATTGAGTAAATTTTTGCATGTCATATTTGTTACCGATCTACTTCACTGGAGTGGGAAATAGGAAATGGGAGTGATGTGTGAGTGATAAGAATGAATGGATCGTTGAAACCTGCATTACCGACGGGGCTGCAAAATGAAAATTCTCCATACCTACCGTGCCGAGTGAGAGAGAAAGAGTCGGAGGAATAGAGAGAGAGAGAGAGAGAGAGAGAGAGAGATAGGAGGTGGACCTTGCGCCTTGCGAGTAACACGTAATTGTGTACTAAAATGTATAAATTTTGAAACAGAATAGACAAAATGAGATGTTAATTAAATTAAGTTTGAATGGGTGAACTGTCGTTGAAAAATAACGATGATTAGACTCGTGAATGAATAGAAGTCCTATAATATAACGTAGAGGTTTAGAATTTGTAATAGTCTATCGAACTTAGTAGGATAGGGTAGGATTAGGAATGGCACGAAAACAGTAGTAGCGTGTAACACGGGCGTAATCAACATGGTGGCAAATGAAATAAACTTGGTGAAGGCGTAATATCATATATATGTAATTTCGAATCAATTTAAACAATAATGTGTAATATATTTATTGAAAATTTTTTATAACTGATTTAACATACGTCTTACTATCAGTGATTATTATATTTAATAACAATGTCGGATTGCGGGGAAAAACGAAATGGTGATGAACACGGTCAGCATAGACAGCACCAAGGAGACGTTGACTGGGAATTACCAATAGCTTTTAATACACCTAGACACACTGCTGCTATAGAAGGTGTAAATTGTATAACACAGACATGGCGAATGAAGGAACGGGTATGGTTTATTAACACTATAAAACAATAGATTTAAATATATTATACACTATTCTTCAATCGATATTCACGGACCATGTGATTTTCTCATTAACCGTCATCTACCAATTACAGATGAAAACTGTAAGCGTCGCGCTCGTTTTATGTCTAAATGTTGGCGTCGATCCACCAGATATTGTCAAAACTCAACCCTGCGCTCGCCTCGAATGTTGGATAGGTAATTAGAAAAAAAACTTTACTTCATTTATTTACATCGTTTTATCAATCCTATCAATTATGTAACAATTAATAGGTTATGTTTTTTTCTTTTTACCTCGTGTAACCTTGCCTCGCTATGTATATTTCACCGACTACTCGGTCGGTAATGCAGATTTTTCCTTTCATCTGGACAATAAAATTTTACAAATATTCACTTTTTACTCATTTTCAATACCATTAGCAAACTTTGTTTCGCAATATTTGAGTTTAATTTTAATCCCCAAATTAAGTAATTAAAAGAAAATTTATTTTTCACTTCTGTAATGATTCTTATTTTGTTAGATCCGTTATCAATGAGTCCACAAAAGGCTCTCGAAATGATAGGAAAAAATCTTCAAATACAGTATGAACGATGGCAGCCTCGTGCGAGGTATAAACAAAGTCTTGATCCAACGGTTGAAGAAGTTAAGAAGCTGTGTACTTCGTTGCGTCGTAACGCTAAGGAAGAGAGAGTACTTTTTCATTATAACGGCCATGGGGTTCCTAAGCCGACTAGCAATGGAGAAATATGGGTTTTTAATAGGGTTAGTATCACAGAATATCAATTTACAATCCTTTTTGCATCACTGAATCATGAACTGCTATGTAATTACTCCATTTCATTGAATCGTGAATACCGAAAACCACAACTATCCTCTCCCCATTATCAAAGTTGTAATCTTTCGTTTCATTTCGCAGACGTATACGCAGTACATTCCTCTATCTGTTTATGATTTGCAAACATGGATGGGAGCACCTTCTATTTACGTATACGACTGTTCCAATGCTGGAATCATCGTAGAATCATTTCAACAGTTTGCTGATCAACACGAACGTGAATATGAGGTGAAATTGGTGCAGATTATGTCGTTAATTGAATCGGTTATTCAATATTTGTTGTGCTATGAATGGTAATAAATATTCCGGACGAAAATCTGTTTCAATATTCACAATCTTCAGTCTCATTTGTTCAACAAAAGACAAGTTTTCACATCTGTAGATGAAGAAAGATTTTTATAAGCAATTTTCCTTGACTAATTAAAAATATCCCTTTCATTTTATGACTTTTTGGTTTCTACAGATGGAAAAGCAAGCAGTACAACAAAACAGGACGGCTGGTGTAGCGAGTGCTGCTGCTCCTTCTTACAAAAATTGTATACAATTGGCCGCTTGTGCAGCTAGTCAAATTCTTCCAATGAATCCTGACCTACCCGCTGATATATTCACATCTTGTCTAACAACACCTATTACAATTGCGCTACGCTGGTGAGGCTTACAATTATAGAACTGAACAATTTTTCACAATTTCCTATGCCTGCTTAGCGTAGGAAGTTATTTTCACATAAATCATTATTCTCCACAGGTTCGTAATGCAGAATACATCAAAATTAGTGCCTAAGGTGTCCTTAGATCTCATTGACAAGTATGTTTAATATGAATACTATTTTAAATCGTCGAAAAAAATATTCTTTATATTTTTGTGCTCATCTATCATAAAATTTGCACTTAATTTGAATAACTTTTAATGTGATACAGGATACCAGGTCAGTTAACAGATCGCAGGACGATGTTAGGTGAACTTAATTGGATTTTTACTGCAATAACAGACACTATAGCTTGGAATACTTTACCCAGAGGTAAGCAACAGTTCTATGTTTTGGCTTGTCTGATATCAATCGTGTTGAGTAACTGATAATTCTCATAATCTCATTATTCTCTCTCTTTCAGATCTCTTCCAAAGATTATTTAGACAAGACTTACTAGTAGCTAGTTTATTTAGGAACTTTTTATTGGCAGAAAGGATTCTCAGATCTTATGACTGCACTCCTGTTTCCTTCCCTAAACTACCGCCAACTTATCAAGTAAGCAGTTTAACGGAAGAAGACTCAATTATCTGTTAATAAAATTCGCTTCAACAATCATCGATTCTACTTTCATTTAGCATCCGATGTGGCAGGCTTGGGATTTAGCCCTGGATCTCTGCCTAGCTCAACTACCAGCTGTATTAGAATCCGAAAGTCTATTTGTCCACTCTCCATTTTTCGAGGAGCAGCTCACAGCCTTTCAAGTCTGGCTTACGCTGGGTTCAAAGTCTCGAAATCCTCCCGAACAACTCCCGATAGTTCTACAAGTATTACTGAGCCAAGTCCACAGGCTAAGAGCTCTAGAATTACTCGGAAAATTTTTAGACCTCGGGCCATGGGCAGTAAACCTCGCTTTAAGCGTAGGAATTTTTCCCTACGTCTTAAAACTCCTACAAAGCAACGCCAGGGAACTAAGACCTTTGCTAGTTTTTATATGGGCTAAAATTCTTGCAGTCGACAGCGTGAGTTTGACAATTATTTCATCAATATAGTATAAAACGAAAAAACTTCTCTAAAACAATTATGCAATAACAATGAAAATTTTACAGACTTGTCAGGCCGATCTAGTCCGAGATCATGGGCACAAATACTTTTTGTCTGTTCTCCAAGATCCTTCTATACCGGTAATAAATTAATTTCATTCTCTGTCTTGTTTTCAACTTATATTTCTTCATTTTATACTTCTAAATCATCATTTTCTTCTCTAGAGCGAACACCGAACGTTAGCAGCCTTTGTCTTGGCTAGTATTGTGAATAACTATCCAGCAGGGCAAGAAGCTGCGTTAAAAGGTAGCCTAGTATCAATTTGTCTAGAACAATTAGGCGACTCGAATCCTCTCCTACGTCAATGGCTCTGCTTATGTCTAGCCAGATTATGGCATAATTACGACAAAGCAAAGTGGTGCGGAGTCAGAGATATTGCGCCTGAAAAACTCTACACACTCTTACAAGATCCAGTCCCTGAGGTATATCATTAAGCTTCCACGTTTCTCTTCCTTTCAATCCACAACCATTATTTATCATAACTGATTGTTTCACAGGTTAGAGCTGCAGCAGTATATGCTTTAGGTACATTCATAAACAGCGTGACTAAAAGAAGCGAGCATGCTAACAACATAGATCAGATAATTGCCATGACACTTATAAATACTGTTAGCCACGACATGAGTCCACTTGTTAGGAAGGTATGCAATCTTCGTTGGGTTACAGTATGACTCCTAGTAAAGTACGAAACATTGTTCTAATATCCCGATTTCAAATACAATAGATTGTTTTTTCCTTAACTTTTTCTAGGAGTTGGTCGTTGCTTTACAATGGATGGTATTGCACTTTGAAAATTCATTTGTAACTCTGGCAGTAGCTGAAGAAAATAGTAGGAGAGATCCTGTTGTCGAGACTTTGTCGCCTTTCACAGGTATGAGGCGAATCGGTTCAAGAGATAGATTAAAGATGCTTTCGCCAAATAATACTTACGGCACGGACACTACAGACTTTAGTCAAGATCGGATTAAGAGAGTGTCGTCCTCTTCTTCTATCAGTAGTCTAGGTAATGTAGTTATGTGTCGTTGAAATTCGCTGTCATGTACATACATTAATACATACATGTCTAATTCATTGAATCTAAGAATCAACTTTTTAATACTATTTTTCTCACCCTTTTGGCATACCAAACAGGAAACAACTGGGAATTTGTAAGAAAACCATGCGAATCAATTGGTAATAATTTACAACTCATGCGTATCGTCAATCAATCTTTTAGTGCAAGCATGCCTTTTAAAATTATTACTAAATTTAATCTAAGTAACTGTAGTTAAGCGATCTATTAGCACTTTCTTATTCAACTGCTTAGAGTTCAATTGCAAGGTAGAACAGTTCCAAAGACTAAATACTGTTCCTCAATAATACAGGAGATATTAAACAGTTTTATGGTATAATCTTTGGAATTTTAGCCACCATTTTAGCTCTCTTATCACTTGATTGATATATTGTAGCTATTTTAACAATAATTCGATCATACACAGGTCATCCGTCGATTGGAAATCTTCCTAGCTTGTCCTACGGGAGTGTGTACATGAAGCTGTGGCATGGTCTTTGCAGTTTGGATAGTGACCCGCATCCCTCGGTTGCTACAATGTCCCAAAAAGTTACAAACCATATTCGTAATCAGGTAAAATCAATATCTAAGGCCAATAATAGTTTTTAGGTGTATTTTCCTGTACTCAAGATGATCAAGAAAGTCGGAATACAATAAGAGCACTGAATCGCTTCCGAAACCCAATAGAAAGTGTTTAATATTTTAGGTGAAAGAGTCTTCGGCACCGAAGGAAGTAACAGAAACAAAGATATCTTCGTCACTTCCGCCATCGCCGTCTGGTCGGACAAGCTATTTAAGGTCAGTGAGAATTGCTTCGTGACGATATCAAAGTTGTTCATATTTTGAATGAAGCAATACTTTTGGGATACGTATGTGAAATTAAAAATGTTCCTTGATAGCAGTAAGGGAGAATCTCTTCCTACGGTAAACACTCCCACTGATATCTTGCGGCCTCCTACGAGACTGTTACCGCCTGCACATAGGGGAGGAAGAATACCTGTACCAAAGACGGTGAGCGTAAAAATTGGTGTATTAATAATAACTGATGACTAAAAAGGGATGAATTGTAAATTGTTTAGATAACAGAAGAGGCTGATGAAGTACTGGTCAAAAATCCACTAACAACATCCTTGTTCGTTGAATGGAGTTGCGCCCAATTTGCTCAACCGGTTAGCTTAGAGAATGAAACAGAATCTACAAATGATGTTGAAAGTAGAGCTCATTACGAACGAGAGTGGAGGTAGAAGAAAACTTTTTTGTTTCTATCTAAAATCTGTACAATATTACTATAGCTTTTGAGTCTACTGTTACCACTCAATATTCAATTTAATCTTATCATCAGATATCTAAGAAACAAGAAACAAAGAAGAGACGCTAAAGACGAACAGGTCAAGGTATCCCGTGGGCGATTAGAGTCGCAGGTCTTTCACACGCGTAGTCCTCAAGCTCCTGATGTTGTTGCATTTCACCCGTTCGACACGCATCTCGCTGTTGCAGTGAAAGATAGTTTTGGGTACGCTGAGTGACAATATTCGTAGGCAAAAAATAGTTTCAGAAGCGAATAATCATTTCAGATCTGACTTTACCCTGTAGCTTAATTGTATCTATTATAATTTTACGCCTTAACATTCAACCCAGAGATTAAAACTGTTCATTAATTTGTAGAATATGGGACTGGCATACCGGGACAAGACTAACATACTGTTCGAGTCGAGGGAGTAAAATGTCTCGCATAACTGCGTTAGATTTCATCAATTCCCATGACGTTGCACTCTTGATGACTGGGTCAGATGACGGCTCTGTAAGAATATGGAAAAACTACTGTAATATGTTGGGCCGAGATCCCACGCTGCTCACTGCGTGGCAAGCCTTAGCTGATGTACAACCAGCTTCCAAAAGTCCTAATGGTAAAAAGTTCTTCTTTAGTCAAAACCATTTCTAGATTAGTCTTCTCGAAATTGTTTATATTGAAGGTGAAAAACTGCTTTCGAAATTACTTTGTCCCACAGATCGGAGAATTTCAATTGTACTAAATGAAAAATAGATGAGAGCAGAGCTTGAGAATTAAATCTAATCCTTGAAAAATTAGATTTAAAATAACTCAGACTATTCTCAGCACCGATTTTCCCTTTGATATAAAAGTTTAGTAGAGCATAACTGTTATTTAGCCGTAGTATTATAAGTAGATGGTTGCTCCGTTTGAGCAGTACACATTCCAGCTACAGCCGGACTTGTAACCAGCTGGGAACAGCGTTCGCTCACGCTAGCTGTTACTGGCGACGTGAGGATCGTCAGACTTTGGGACGCCGAAACTGAGTTAAAGAAACAAGATATACCAACCGGGGCAGACTTCTGTGCCACTTGCCTAGACACTGACGATTCCGGTGAGTATTATATATACACTTGGCGAGGTTGATTCTGAGCCGGAAATGAAAATCAGAAAATTTACTAGACTGATTGTTACTAGGCAAGTAGCTAGACACGGGTTGTCTGCTCTCGGAATAATGTCACTCGGTGTCAGACTCGGTCTAGCAGACAGCTCCTGCTGGTTTCGCAGTAGACTGTCTAGCTACTTGCCTAGTAACAATCAGCCTAGTAAATTTTCTGATTTTCATTTCCGGCTCAGAATCAACCTCGCCAAGTGTACATACGATTTCTGATGAAGCAAAATCAACACCTGCAGGCAACCGTAATTCTTTCATGATTATTCATACGCGATTGAAACCACTGATATATTTTACTATTAACAAAGGTGCCTTGATGGCTTTGGGATGTGGCGATGGATCTGTGCGGCTTTTTGATCGTCGGCTTCCGCCTCAGGAGGCCAGGGTGATGACCTGGAGAGAACATACAGCCTGGGTTCTCGGCGCTTATTTCAGAGGCATTTCGGGAGGTGCTCCTAGTCTTATAACAGCATCGCTATCCGGGGATATCAGATTTTTTGATCTGAGGAAAAATTCATCAGTATACACTGTCCAAACTGATCAAGGAATGACCGCAATGGCTGTTCACAATGTCGCAGATATTTTTACGTGGTTAGTTGCAAAAGTAGTTGAAAAAAAAAAAAAAAAATTGAGCAAGAGGCAAAACTTTGTTAATCCGGTGATAGAAAGTTCAGTTGATACATTTCTTTATTACCTACTTGCCTATTCTAATTCCTCAACAATTGCATATCATGGTTCAGTTTTGATGATAATAACTGATTTATTATTCTTAAAATGTTGCAGTGGATCGATGAATCAATGCATCAGCGTGTATAACATGTCTGGTCATAATTTAAACACGATAAAGTTCCACGAAGGCTTTATGGGTCCACGTATAGGTTCAGTTAGCTGTCTGAGCTTTCATCCTTATAGAGTAGTACTGGCAGCAGGTTGCATGGATAGTTATGTATCAGTCTACGCCTCCGAACCTCGTAGATGACTGTCGGAGATGGAGCTGGTATAGGGATACATCCAGCAGGCTGTAGGAATACTTCATCACACGCCATCCCTATTTACATTTGAGTAAGGCTGTGGTATTGTGTAAATATATATATGTAGCACCCGCCGAGGGGTTCCTGACTATAAGTTTGTAAATATCTAATGTATCTTACGTTTGCTTCTTTTTTATTCCGATTAGATTAAAGCGTCGGAGTAAATATCAGCGAGTCAAGCTTCAATAACAAACAAATTAAAAAGTAATATTTAATGATATGTCTAAAGTTTGTATGATTTTGAAGAATATAAATTGTCGCTGATTAGGTGAAACGAATTGATTGGTTGAAAGATAAAATGCTACAAAGGTACACTAACTTGTGATTTATCAATTTTTAAGGATTATTATTTTGCTAAAAGAAAAGCTTTCGAGTCAATCAACGTATTGGTTTTATATCGTAGATTGTAATTTAAGGCAAATTGTGAATCGTTATCGTATGTTGACTAGATATACATTGGCGAAATAGCTAACAGAATCATAATAAAATATCGTCGCGAATTTATTCGATGATAGAAAAGTAGTTTAGATCGTCTAGCAAAAATTGTTCAACGTCATTCCTATAAAATGAGCTGTGCTAAATTTAGGATTACAGATCTCTATTACGGGTTTAAAACTGGCGTAAGCAAGCAGCTGAGTTGATTAGTTGGATATGTAATCTTGATAAAACGCATTTGTCTTTCAGAACAGCCTTACATTGTTAAATTTTCAGAATCTAATGAATTCACTCGAAACGCAGTAATATTCACGGATGAATCACGCAGCTATATATTTTTAGTTTAATTATTATAGCAAAAGGTTTTTGTAACACAAAATATTAGACGACTAAATTACATCGACTCTATTACTTAATAACTATTAAATACAAGTATATCGATTAAAGTATGTATTCACAATACTCGCTCATTTCGCGATTGGCAATGACAAAATCTACGAATAACATTGAAAAAATAAGCAGCGATTAAAAAATTCATAACAAAATTTCATTCGTTTGTTAACATCGCTAATTAATATTAAGAAAAAAATGTCTAATATCAATTAAATAATGCCATAATTTTTTTCATTAGTCAGAAAACTAAATAAAAGCGTGAAAATAAAAAAATATAAAACAATATTAAAAAAGTAAATTGACTTCATTATTGAATTTTGAAGCGTTCGAATCCGGAACTTCAAAATGTAAACCAAATATATTACAACTAATAGAATGAATTGCAGATTCGATCGACGTACTCCCATTGTGGTTACAGATTTTTTTTCTATTATACCTTTAGTAGCTTAAATACTGATGAATGTATTCGTAATAGTCAGAGCTTAAACGGGGATTGATTTTATGAACTTTTCTTTTTTCTTTTTATACATTTCTTATTGAATGAATTACTGGAAATTAGAAATCAGAATATGAAATTAGCGATGAAATTGTACAAATTTTTGCTCACATAATAATCATATAAAAAAAATTTGCTATAGTTTTTTGAAGCGCAAAAATTTTCATCAGTCACTACACCGTGTATAACTGTTATAGATATACTTTACATACATGTAGACCTTATCTTTACTCTAACAAATTAGAACTACTAGTTTCTATTAAAAAAAATCTAATCAAGCTGGTAATCAAATATGATGAATCGAAAACACTGTCCAGTTAATATAGAAGAATGTAAATAAAAAAGTCTTAATAATATCAAGCTGTTGTGAATATATTTTCACAAATTGAGGACTGCGCGTACTTAACGAAAAATTTAATTCAGTTGTCATTCTTGCTCTCGGTTTTACTTCCATTACCTACATACAAAATGAGTTTTGTAATTATTGTAAAGCTTTGTGATGTACATACGTGCACATACATATGTATACATTTAGATTCACCGATTTTATTGGATAATATTATCCAATTACAAATACATTAAGATAGAAATTCTGATACGCATACACATTACCCAATATTACAATAATTATAGTATTGTATCGCCTTTGTAAATAGTTGCCAAATAAAATACGATCATATTTCACGATCTATTGCAGTTAAACAATATTTACTTATTATTGATATTTTGATCTTTTCGTTGAATTTTGAAATCCAGCTGTACTATTTATCAACTCAACCAGTTGTTGGGAATTGCATACAATAAGGAGATGTAATCAATGAATTACAAATTACAAATCATATATTAAAAATACATAGAAATTGGTTTTACTCCATCATTTTCAATATATACAAATATGTTTAATGCTTAAATTATTGATTTGTTTATATATTAGTACGAGGCGAAATCTTTGGTGTTTATTCTGCTAGCAATAGAGTCAACAAGGTTTGAGATTCTGAGTTCTGGTTCTTCAATTTTATAGGTTTTTTTAACGGCTGTCAGATCGGTTATTTCTTTGAGTTTGGAGATTGATATTCTTTCACCTTTTACTGCAGCTAGTATATTCTTTGTTGAAATCTCAGCGTCATTAGCCTTATGAATAATCGCTATGATAATGTTTTTCTCCTTATCATCAATCCCAAATTTTGTTAATGATTGTGTTATGTTTTTTGATAGTGATAAATTGAACAAGATTTCTGTGAATATTGTTCTCGTTGTCAATTTACCAAATTTTTCGTTGACCACAGCCTTGTTGGCAGCTACTACTATTTGAAACGGATCAACAATCAGACCGCCTTTTAAGATACAGCATTGAAGCTCTCCGTTGATAACTTTCTTTCTTATTTCATCTGTATTTTCAACATTTTGGATGAAATGTAACGTTAAAAATTTTGCTGTTTCCTCGTCCAGTTTGACCGTATAACTGTCCATTTTTGCCATGAACACTTCTATTAAAATATTATGTTTTATGAATGTAAACTGAAGTGTCGAACAAAAGCCTCCAAAAAGTACAATTAATAGGTTAGGTTTAGTTTCATGCACTGGTTTCACGCGATTACGTTCAAACTCCGAGCATATACTCCTGAGTCTGGAGCAAGCAAAGATAGGTATAGAGGTGTGAATAAAAAGTAATAGATAGCGGTACGGGCCTATTCGAAGGATATTCAGCCAATAGCGGTCTTAGATTTGGCACTAACAACGCTCTATCTTGCTTGCACAGCGGCGAACATATTCTGTGCCACGGGGTACATTTCAGTCCATTCTCTGTGTAGATGCGCATGTCAAAACAAGTCGGTATGATATTTGTTGAACGGGATTTTTCAAAAAGTCGATTTTTTTTACTGGCTCAAAAGCTGCTTTGAACCTTTTAAAATATGGAGCAAAAAGTTTATTACCTGAAAGAAATTTTTTTCATTGAAATTCCGAGCTCTTCCCGAAGCGCGTCAGACTGCTCTGAAACGACTACCAGTTGCGTCAAATAAGCCCCTGCTGGAAACGTACAGCCTAATGTCTTATCTTTTGATTTCTAGCTTCGCTAATCAAGCCCGGCGACTTACGTATGGATGGTATGGAGTTAACCATACCCTGAAATTTCTTAGGTATGGAATTCCACACCTGAGAATTTGAAATAAAACTATAATAAAAAAGCCTTACACGTTGAATAGAGATTGTCCCGGTTCGAACCCGGGCCGAAGGAATTTTTACTTGATAAAAATTTCAAATGCTCCTTTTCAGTTTTTTTCGGTCTTCTGTGGATTACCTATGCTGCTCGAATTGAGTGGGAATCTTACAGACAAAAAAAAATTAGTATTGAAACTCGATTATTGCATTAAAAATTTGAGTTCGTCTTATCTGATAAATTCGCTTATATGAATGTAAAACACACGAACAGCCTGGGAAATTCCTAAGTCGCCGGGCTTGTCGCTAATACACTAACAGACGTCGTTAGAAAATGTTTATGTTCAGTTAGAAGCATTTCCAAACAAAAGTATGTTAGTGTAGCGTCAGTACATGTACGAAGGACATAATTTCCTCAAAACTTTAAACGCGTTTTTCTCAAAACACGATCTTTCAAAACGACACACAACATATCTCCAACAATTTTCATTTTTATCATTCGAATTTTTAACAATATATCTTCAAAATAACATTCTGAAGTGAAATACGTACAGGATTTTCGATAAGTTGATTTAAACGTTATTTATTAACAAACGATTACCCCTTTTTTGTCGAGAATTGAACGTCTTTATTCAAATACTCGCCAATCACACAAAAATCAATATTTTGGAAATCCCTGACGTAATCCCGTATTTCGTATTCATATTCGTATACGTATTTCACTAGCTATGAACATGTAGACTAAGTGATTTTTTTAGTTTTTCGACAAATTCAAATTTGCACCAGCTACACTGCGTGCCGCAGAGCACGCCTCAAATTCAATAAGCCTCGCGAAAATGGCTCCGGTTTAATATTTATTTTTTAATATTTACCGATGATAATTATTTGTTTAATACTTAAATATATGCTTAATAACTTCCTCGAATATTATTATTCTATTACCTTTTCTTCCATCCAAAAAAATTGTCAAAAAAACGCTTTTTTTAGGCTGTTACAGTGGTGTTACCACTTAAGATAGTTCCAAATTTTATCGAGTGCCTAAGCCCAATAGACAAGCTGTACTTTTCCTTATAATGGTAGTTCTCGTTACCGTGGAGGTTTTGGGCCCTGAAAAATCGATTTGCGTCACGATTTGTTACCTGATTGTATGTTCCTATAAAAATGACAATTTTGTGGGATCTAAAGCTTCTGTAACATCGAGAATAGCGGACGCACGTAATCGAATTTTTCACTCAGATAAATAATCGAAATTTCATTCATAGTTATTAATTGACTAGAAGAGAGAAAACAAAATTCTTTTAAATACCGTGTTTCGTCGGAAATTTTCTGAATTAAAAAAATAAAAAAAAAAAACCCTCAGTTTTAATGAAATATGAAAAAAATGCATTCAAAAAAGGAAAATCGAGTGATTTCTATGAAGTATTCCCCTAAGTTAAAATTTTTAATTGATCATCTCGAAAGGTGTAATTTTTCAGGTAAATTCTGAAACGTGAAACTGGCATCTCCAGGGGAACACTCTCGATCACTTACTCAAAGTCATCGAACAAAATGTGAATAATCGGCGTTAATCTGCCATCTAAATCGAGCACAATTCGTGGATGCCCTCCAATTTTTACAAAGTTGTATACCTAATGTATATATTAGGGTGCTTCGTTGTAGACGAGTTTTTTTTTTTGCAGACCATTCACGGAATAATGTTCTCAACATATAAAAACAAATTCTCACCAAATATGGACTCTTAATTTTAATTCTAAGAACTCGCGAAATGAATTTGAAATTTTCCCATTTGATTAACACGTAAATTTTAATTTTTTTTTTTTTCAATTATCTATAGCTTCGTGGCATTTCATGATATTTAATCGGCAATAGGTGGAAATGACAGAGGGATTTTTACTCTTTAAAAGTGTACGTAACCAATTTATATTTTGTAACCATTAAAAAGTACTAAAATCTCGGATAGAACAGTGATTTTTCAAATTTAGAAATACTTAATTGGATTTATCTCGAAAACTACTAGCTCTTATGGCTTACGTGACTTTTTTGTAGTATATTGAATTTCCTATAAAAAAGTCTTATACAATTTTGTTGTAAAAATAGTAGTTTACGAGAAAAATTAAAAAATCATGAAATTTGAGAGAAAATTGTCTTCAAGATGTTTTACTGGGCGAGGCCGGTTACAAAACATAAATCGGCTACATACACTTTTGAAGAGGAAAGATTCCTCTGTCATTTCCACCTAAGAGTCCATATTTGGTGAGAATTTGTTTTTATATGTTTAGAACATTATTCCGTGAATGGACCGAAAAAAAAAAAGACTCGTCTAAAACGAAGCACCCTAGTATACATATATAGGGCATTCCACGTCAAACCAGTCAGTCGTGGGTCTGACCCCTGGGATTTTGATGACCAATGGAATTTTTGGTTCTTTTCGGTCCAAAATCATACCTCTAATTTTTCGAAATTTTTCTGCCATTTTGTAAGGGTGTAGTAACCTCAAATATCCTGCAGAAGATGATCAAATCATAAAGATGGGTATTTTTAAAATCGCTGATAATTTTATGTAAAATCAGGAATTCGAAAAGACATTGTTTCGTCATGATTCGAAAATGGGATGAAGATCCTTAATATATTTTTTTTTTTAATTTTTTCCTTTTTAGAAAAAAATTTTTTTCGGAATTTATTCTAAATGATGGTTTCTATTGTAGTGAAAAATAAAATGAAAAGAAGCATCGCCTTGGTAAAATTCGATTTTCTTTTTGGTTCAAGAGAACCAAAGTTTCTTGGTTCAAGAAACGAAGAAAGCGATGCTTAATTCGAAAATACATAACATCGCTTTTTTCGTTCCACTCTTGAACCAAAAAGAATATCGAATTTTACCAAGGCGATGCTTCTTTTTATTTTATTTTTCACTACAAGAAACCATCATTCAAAATAAATTGAAGGAAAAAAATTTTTTGTTTGAAAAACGAAAATTCAAAAAAAAAAATCTATTACGGATTTTCATTTCTGAGTCCCTGATTTTACATAAAATTTTCAGTAATTTCAAAAATGTCCATCTTCATGATATTTGAAGTCGCCACACCGTTACAAACGGGCGGAAACATTTCGAAAAATTAGAGGTATTTTTGACCGGAAAAAAAAAATCCATTGGTCATCAAAATCCCAGGGGGTCAGGCCGCGCTGACCGACTGGTTTGCCGTGGAATGCCCCATATGTATCTATACGCCAGTTATTTATCTTGAAATAACTAATCACGAAGTCACCAGCTACTGAAACAATTGCGCATTTCGACTCGCGGTCGGCTTGCTTGGCCGTCATGTTACCTCGCTATTTTTAAGTTACAGATATGTACGCGGAATAGTATGTTATCGTAACACGTACATACATACCGTACAGAATGTATCTGAATTATTTATTAATTTTTCATTCTTTCCTCGCAAAGTTATCTTAGATTTTATTGATGCGTAAAATTGTGGTGAAACCTCCCCATATATGGTATGGGAGGTGACCAGGGCTATGGGAGGTTTGACCAATAGATATATCAGGATTAAGATCGACATATTGCAATATATATATTTATTTTTAAAAGATTAACATATTATACGAAACTCGAACAAATATTAGGGAGTGTAAAATATCAGCTGATCGTTATTTTTTTCATTTTTCCACCCTACCGCCCTTGCTGGTATTTGTGAGTTCATTTTTCTTGGCGACTATCTGCTTCTTTAGTTCTTTCGTTTGCTTCTTCTATCCCTGGCGTTCTTCATACGCTTCTTCTATTGCTGTTTCAACTGGGGTGACCGCTAGTCGTCCACCCCCTTTTTGTCGAAAAAGGGGCGGGGTGACACATTTCGATTATTATCTGAACCCAGGTGTCGAAGACGCGAAAATAAAATGCAGAGCGTTGATTCTAATTCAATTCTGAACACATACGTCCAAAAACATGTTCGTTTCATGCGCAAATAGAGCTGGAAAACCGTTTTTAGATTGGTGAAATGTCAATTTCCTCGGCGGCCATTATTATGCAGCTGTCCACCGAGCTTGGCTGGCCCGAGAGGTAGGTGGCGCCACGAATATATCGCTCCGACGCAAGGATAGGCACTAACGTATACCTATAAAGAATCGTGAAAATTGTTGAAATTTGTATGAAACTTCTTAATTAGAGCACAAACTATTTACCAGATTAAATGATTTTTGCGTTGGAGCGATATATTTGTGGCGCCACCTATCTCCCAGGCCAGCTAAGCTTGGTGGAGAGCTGCATAATAATGGCCGCCGAGGAAATTGACATTTGACCAATCTAAAAACGGTTTTCTAGCTCTATTTTCGCATGAAACGAACATGTTTTTGAACGTATGTGTTCGGAATTGAATTAGAATCAACGCTCTGTATTTTATTTTTGCGTCTCCGACGCCTGGGTTCGGATAATAATCGAAATGTGTCACCCCCGCCCGTATATTAACTGGATTGAAAGCTCTTGGATAAGCCTGTGCCGCTAGTGCTGGTATATCGTAGATAGTAATCGGTTCTGCTGGACAAGACACCATATGATCATCAGCTGCACCATTATAGGAATGTTCAAATGGTCCAAAAACACTTCTGGGGAGTGGCTGCAGTTTATGACTTGGATATTTTTGGCTGATGTCTAAATTATTATAATAATATTCGAAATAGTTCAATTTTTATTTTCTTTGAATTCTTACAAAAATTCCCGCCAAGTACCACGTATTCCAAATTTTTTCTTCCTTTCTTATTTTTCATAATTTTCATTTCAATTGATCTTTTCTTATAGGTGCGTATGTTGCATGTTGTTACGTGTTACGCACGTTATGTATATCGAAATGTAAATACCTACCGAAAACTAAGACTAGATCACATTCGGAAACTCATTGGAAGTGAATTTAATTGTATTTGGTAACGTCCATTGATTTCAATACTTTTTTATAGCGTTTTCAGCTGGGGCTACACTAAGCTACACTGGTGTAGTGCAGCTATCTTTGTTTCTGTCTTCCTTGAAGACAAGAAACAGATGGCGAAGGCTACACTACACCAGTGCAGCCTAGTGTAGCCCCAGCTGAAGACGCTATTAGATTAAATGGCTGCAACACTATTTTTGTGGGAAATACCACATTAATGTACTTGGTGAAAGGTTTTTGCACCATAGGTGCTGTTTGGGAGGATTTCATTACTTTTTGCACCATCTCGATTCGTAATAATTAGTCTTGTTCATGATAAATTGTATAAATTATGACACTCCAAAAATTGGTTTACTTTAATAAATGTTTGTGGCAGTTGATAGGTGTATGTATGAATAAAAGTAAAAATTCGTATGTGGCTGAATACGATCTTCTGCTTTAAGGTTTTTGTATGGAGAAAAATTGACGCTTAAAGATGTATTCGCCTAACATACGTCCTTCTACTTTTGAGTTTTTTTTTCTCTATTATTTTTTTGTTCTTTGAGATTTTGAGGTGGATACAACTTTCTGCTTTCAAGTTTTTTTTTGCATTCAAGATTTTGAGGTGGATACAATCTTCTGCTTGTGAGACTTCTTTTTGTTAATTTTAATTTTTTTCTCTAGATTTGGCACATACGACTTTATGGAATTAGTTGAAGAAATTTTTTTTTCAAGTTAGAAACAGAAAGTCGTGTCTGCCAGGACTTATGACGTTCTGTTATTATTCAGCTAATTTTCAATTTCCACGTTTTTGAACATATTTTGAGGTTTATATTAGCTGTATTCTAATGGGGTGATTTATTTTAATCGCCCTAGGCAGCTACAAAGCGGTACTGGCTAACACAATAGCTTCTCTTCCGACTGTGCAATATACCACCATGACGCAGGAAAAATTTGAAGATCAGTCTTGCATGAATATAGAAATTGTAATCTTTTCATCACAGCTTATCAAATTGAAACGAAATTTGACCAAAGATTAGTTTCAGCATGAAGATACTACGGCGACAGTTCTATCAAATTACAAATTATAAACCAGCAAGTAGTATTCATAGTCACTGAATGAAGATGTCTGTAAATTGATTCATGAATCTTCGTCTACTAGTAACAATAGAAAATTGTCTATATTTTCGATAATCATTACGTTAAGATATTAGAGAAAAAAACAGTTCATCGCTGGCTTTGATGGAATTGAACAGCGCTTAGGTAGCCCCCAAAACCTTATAACTTATTCTGCTATCCCATTAAACTTCACATTTGCAGATTCTGATTAACTATTTTGATCATATTTGTAACATGACGAGTTTGCCGAGCACGGTGATGTTAGAATTATAGTACATAGTATTTTCTGCTTCCTCTTTTACTTTCCTCCTTTACTCAGCAATTTCCTAGCGCCAAGTGATCATCGACTATCCCATTGATCGCACGGCAAAGTAGACCCTAAAGTCTTTGGACTTCACAGTTACTGAAAAATGACAGAAAGCATGTAGTGGCAATGAAAGAATGATTAAATAATATGAATTCAAAGAAATCTGAATTGTTTTCAGACCGAACGTCACTGATTGTAACCTCAATCGTGGTACCTACAATTATAATGCGAGGAACGGTCTGAAAATAGTGTCACTCAGCTTTGATTCGAAGAATTTAACATTACCTCAACATAATGTAACATTACTTTAACATAAGCTCAATTTCTATAATAATTCATAAAGCCATCCTATAAATTGGAAAAAATTCTGCTACAACAAATCTGTTTGTAATCTTCAAATAAATATACAAATATGTCAGCGTAGATATCCATCAAAATGCCCTTGTTATAAAACGTGGTCAGGTGATAATTATTTATGCCGGCGCAATTTCCTGCGTACTGTTGCTGCGATCTAGACACATTGACACGTTATTCACGAAACTTGAGGTATGATTTTGGTGACAGATAATTGTCATAACCTCGAAAACTCGACGTCATAAGATGAACAAGTAGAAATAACTATTAAGCATTATTACAGAAAACACCAGTGCTAGTCTCAACAATTTCTGCTTCACAAATTATATCAAAGTTTACATTAACAATGATTTGAAAAAATTTTCAGCTACTCGTATTATTATTCTCATCTCTCGAGCTGTCATCGAACGCTATATGCTCGCGCATGCCGCATACCCATGACTCGTGCCCATGAACCATAGAATAATAAAAACACGTTACAGTATATGGTAGACCGGCAACTCTAATGTCTAATTTCCCACCCGTGTATTCTCCCCTGTCCCAATATCCTTTCTATGTCCCTACATACCCAGGCAACTTTTGTGATGAAGGAGACGACGACAACGAAAGTTCTTGATCGAACCGAGTGCTTGTAATTTAAGGAGAGACAAAAATAATCAGTTTCCGTGCACCGATCGCATTCATATTGGTCTTAAATGAAAGCTGCGTAGACCCTGATTCTAAAAATTAGTCGCTGGTCTCCGTTAAGTTACAGAATACGGCAGAAAATAAATAAAATTAAAAAAATTATACCCCCACTCCGCCGAAAATCCTACTGCTCCGGTAAAGAGACTCGGTAGAGTCTCACGCTAGCTTATAGCCTATTGCATATTGATTAATGTTCATTTTTTTCTTTAATTTGACGCGAGACTCTACCGATCTTCTTGATCTTGATGAGAAATTCAAGATAGGACACCCCGTATAGAGGTGAGGTATTGGTTAATTTGAATGTCCCGCTTGTAGAACATTTTTCCGTCCCGCGTCATCTTTCCATCCCACGCCTGCCGTTCTTTCGTCATCAACTCGTTTTATGCTCATACATGGGAGCAGTAGTCAGTACCCCTATCCATTATCAAAGTATATTAGAGATCAGTGTCACGGACGTACATGAATCATACATACCTATGTATTACATACATACATTCCATACATACATACCATAAAACTTATAAGACTGCAAGGGAAATAGCGCCGTCGACTTAATGCCTACATATTCAGACAGAGCTATACATCTTTCTATACATCTATCTTTCTCCGTAACGTCCATTCCCCTTGCCCCGCACCGATACTTGAGACGGTCTGTTGTAGCAGCTTTACTGGGAGAAAGAGAGCCTCTGTCTCAACAAGATGGCTTCACTTTCCACTCGTTGTTCCTATTCCCCTTCTATATTATTGATCCTAGGGCTCATATCCTTTCGGAAAGTAGCAAACCATAAGTTATGAACAAATTTAACCGACTAAATTATTTTTTTGTATAGATTGTGTAAAGGATCCTCTTCTTAGGGTCTTTTAACTTTAAAAATTTTAATGATAATGCTCTTCACTTCAAAGTAGAGGTTTGAAACCCTTCCTTCATTCCGACCGTCGGGTACTATTTAACCCAACCCAGGGGGTTGTTCCAGCAGAAGGTCCAAACCTTGATTTTGGGTTTCTTTATTTGGTTTTCTTCGTCATTTCTTTAGTTTGGGGCTGGTGAGTGAGTAGGTGTCTGATCTTTGTGGTCGCCTCTCCGTCGGGACCCGGAGCCCTGTGGCTGAACCGTGACACACCTGGCACCTGGCTAGGCTGTCTGGATGTAAAATTTCGGGAGCTCCCGGCTTCTGTTGGAAAATAACGGATATTATCACAGAGCTCGAAAGGCACCGGCAACCAGAACCCAACGAAGAAGCGCAAGCGTATAAGCAACTAATTTAACTAATCTCATGCAGAAGGGTGCTCAACCACGCTTTCGTTTTCGCTGTTCGGCGGTATGCCTGGATCTGCTGTTCGGACCTATATTTATTTTTTACGGAGGAAGCAGACAGCTTTCCTAACCTGCAGACTTGAAGAAGACCCCAGCCAGTACCTCAGACAGCCAAGTAAACTATAATACGTTATTCCCTTTATTGCTGGAACTGTCGCTTTGTGGGAATTAAGGTTAAATAAGGATTGCTGCTTTGCATGGTTTATTACTCAGTCTAAACAGACTTCTAGCTACACACCTTTTCTCACCTTGGATAGTTGGGATGTATAATTATCACGCTTCGCATTAGGCAGCACTTTTTAGGGGTCTTAGGCCTACGATGTTCAAGAGAAACAATCCGGGTGACACTAGCACAGAATCTGTGTCGCCTTCAGGAGTAGGGGTACACTTAAATAAGAAGAATCCAGCTGACTTGGCCCGTTTCCGGCGGTCCAGCTTCCAGTCTGTGGTCTCCGGGTAGACGCGTTTCCTGCAACAGAATCAAATAGGTATCTTTCCGAAAGCCTAGGCCCTGTTTTTACCTACATATATGACCGTAGCCGGGGGCAGAATTTTCTAGGGCACTATCACCCAATTATAGTTAGGAAGGAACTACGTGATGCCGGAACAGAGGTTCGCAAGATACTGAAAGGCGGTAATGACCGTGTAGTCGTTGCATTCGGGATAGGCAAGGAGGTTAACTTGTTTGTGGATGGCCTTTACGCTAGGGTGAATGAAGAATGGGTGGCCATAATCCCGGACCAAGTGGTGTTTGTTGCTGGTATTGTTCATGAATTCCCCCTGGACCTTTCGATCAAGGATTTTTTACAAGCGTTAGACAGGTTCTAAACGTTTAATCCATAAAGCGGAAAGATGCAAACAGCGTAACCAGAATTCTGAGGCCACGGACGACCTCCCTTGGATTGACTCCAATGGCATAAAAATTTTTTGTTGCAACGAGGTTCCTAAAGAAATCTCAGTCTACAAGTTCCCTATTAACATGTACAACTTCGTAGCGCCCACTAGAAGATGCTTCTCGTGCCAAAGATTTGGTCATCTTGGGTTAGGTTAGGTTAAGTATCTGATCCGTTGCGTAAACTGCAGCGGGGCCCACGAAGAGGAGTGCTTCCTTGAAGTGAAGTGCGCCAACTGTTTCGGTCCGGACTACATTTTATTTCAGTGCCACAGGGGAGTTAATGAGATTAAGGCGAAACTGGGCAAGAACCACTTCCAGGCGCTCAGCCTCGCTCAAACAAATCTCCTAGAGGACTCTACCGTACCCAAGTGGGTAGACGTTGCTCGTCTGCTAAAATCCCTTTACGAGGACCCAGAAAATATTGTACTCGAGGACTTGGGAAATCTCAACATTATGTCTCAAGAGCTCTCTAACCCCAACTCCGAGCCCCCTTGTACTCAGCAACCTAGTTCCTCTATAACCGCTGAAATACCGGAGCAGATTATGCGTTTACCTACATTGCTTCTGGCAGAAACAGGGATAAAGTCGGACGCGATTCCAGTGGAAGGGTATACAGAAGAAGTTCCTATGGATCAGGGGTATGCCCCCAGGATATGAGCCTGGAAAAGCTCATTAACATAGCTCCGTTCCAGAAGTAGTCTTCATAATACCATATTAGAACAACCAGCAGTATTCAAACAATAGTATACATATAAGTTATAGTAGTTAAGCTTTGACAGCGGATTCCCGCCCTACTTACTGGTCATCAAGTAACTGACAGGTGTCGGTTTCCCTTAGGTTAAGGTATCTAAATATTTAGGTCAGGGCCCCTTCGCCCCTTTAACCTGAGTCCCCTTTTGGTCATTGCGTGCTTATCCTTCCAACGGCGTCTCTAGGTTTTTTTTTTTTTCCTTATGGGTCTTCTCTTTCTAGTTCACGGAGCGGCCTCACCTATAAGAACTACACGGTACCATTGAGGATTCGTACTGCGGAACTTTAGTAGGGCGCTGCCCGATCTTAGGTTTAGGAAAGGCAAGCATAGTATGTAAGTTTCTTTAGGGTACAGAGTGCCTAGGTGGGCCCATTAAAATAGTACCGTACCAGGAGTAGTTTCCTTAATATCATTATATAACAATTAATAGCAATAATCAATAGTGTATAAGTCCATACAGGGCGATCTAGGTTTTTATGAAGGGATCTAGGAATAGATGATAACCCACTTTTGTGTTCTTTAATTTTGTTTAGATCTTCAGTCCTTGCGGCTTTTTTTTCGCTCCCTGCTAAGATTGCGGGGCTTATAGTATATAAGCATAGTGGCACGGGCCTTTGGCGTCACGAATCACATTTCTTTTCCCTTTCCCTTTTTTTTTTTAGTTTTCTTATAGTCTTATGTCTTCTTTTCATTCCTTTTCTTTTACCCGAGCGTAGATATTTATAAGGGTTGCAGGTAAGCATACAGACCACCAATTGCGAGCCTTAGCAGGCTATCGGTCCGTCTTAGGGTTAGGCAAGGCAACTGCAGGAGATAAGCGTTTTAAAGACACGGAGGGGACTTGGAGCTTTCCTGCCTATCATGGAAGTTATGTGCTGGAATGCGAACGGCCTCAAAGGCAGATCCCCGGACCTTCTTAATATCTATACACAGTTTGATGTCATAGGAATACAGGAAACCAAGTATTACAATCATTATCGTACTAATGCTCTATCGGATTACAACCCCATTAGAGCCGACAGAGTGGGCAATCCTGGACAAGGGGGCCAACTCCTTTACATTAAAAACAATCTGCAATTCACGAGAATACATCCAAAGGTGGATGGCATCCCAGGCCTAGAAATCATCGGAGCTCGGATTTTCAATGCCAGACTAAACTTCCACATTTTCTTGATCTACATTTCTCCTTCTACCACAGCCAATAAGATGCTATTGAAACCGTTAATAGAGGAGCTTGGTTCGTTCCGGAATACTTTGATTATGGGAGACTCAAACGCTTACAATGACATATGGGAAAGTCAACTTACTAACTCTCGTAGACCAATAGTAAGAGAAATAATTGAAGAACTTGGATACTCCATCCTCAATACAGATCAGGGAACCCGGATTATCCCGGGCTCTGATATCAAAAGCGTTCCGGATCTGGCTATTGTTACCCAAGATATTGTTGACAACCTTGAGTGGAGAGTCATCGAAGATTCGATGCGTAGTGACCACCTACCCATGATAATTAGTGACCACTCCTCGTCGTTCAGGATGTGTCCCTCCCTACCTAGACTTAATTTCAATAGCGTCGAATGGGGCTCGTTTAGGGCGAAACTGTAGGATTGCTTTGATGTTCTCAACCTTCTAACCTCAGACAGGGAGAATATGTGTAGTCAATATGAACTGGTGACTGATCTGATTATCCGAGTCATTGAGGAAGCTAAGTCCCACAGGAACTCGAACAGGAACGGTAAGAACAAATCTCCTCCGGCGGCCAAATTGTGGAATGCCGAATGTTCCCATGCAGTAGAACTAAGGAGAGAGGCAATGAAGACCTATCTTAACAACTGCACTCTATCTAACTGGGAGTCATACGTCTCAGCCAAAAATCAGGCGAAGACCCTACTCTACGCGCTGCTATTCAAAAGGTTTCTAGCTCCTACGCACTTTCTATCAAAAACTATCTCACGAGGTTGAGGGTACGGCGGTGTTCAGCGCGCCCATATCTGAGTATGAGGTACTTAACGCCTTGGCTCGTAGCAAGGCTAAGTCAGCTCCGGGACCGGACAACATCCCGTATATCGCTTTAAAGAACCTTCCTCCCAATGCCGTAAGGTGGTTCTGTGCATTCTATAACCTTGTGCTTAGCCACAGCTGCATTCCTGCCTCATGGAGGGAGTATTCTGTCTGCTTTATTCCTAAGCCTAATAAGACCGGATTCCGATCTATTTTCATGTCATGTACGCTCCTTAAAATTCTGGAAAGGATTGTGAACAATCGGTTGACATGGATTTTAGAATCCAAAGGCCTTTTACCACACAACTTCTTTGGATTTGAGCATAACCACTTCTGCATGGACTGCTTAACTATTCTGAAATGTGACATAGAGACGGCCAAACTCGAGAATAAGCAGACGGGAGTACTTTTTCTAGATCTAGAGGGCGCATACGATAGGGTCAACCTGGAAAACTTCGCCGAAAACTCAGAGACAATGGAGTTCGCCAGAGCTTTTGCAACTTTATCAGGATCACCATGGATCACTGACTCCTTTCCTTTTCCGTCAATGGTCATCTGGTAGGACAAGCCCTGATAAATAAGGGGGTTCCCCAAGGCTCCTCTTTGAGTCCAGGCCTTTTTAATCTCTATCTAGCTGACCTTAACCAATTCTTACCTCCTCTCACTAGAGGCATTGCGTATGCTGATGATCTCACATTCTACGCTTCGTCCTTTTGTACGGCGGATATTGTTAAGGTGCTGTCAGATGATGTGAACAGGCTATGCAACCACCTTAACAGCCTCGATATGAAAATCTCTAATGCCAAGTCCAACTTCATCCTATTCGCCCGAAACAACAAACCTTTCCCCCCAAACTTCGTGTCGGTGGCAATCAAGAATTCCGGGGTTCCTAATGCCTCCTCTGTGAAATATCTAGGGGTTATATGGGATTGCCAGATGAAGTGGGACCTTCACATTAAAGCCTTTAGAGAAAGGGGAGTCAAATTGCTTAATATGTTGCGATGTATTTCATCATTCACGTGGGGCTCCCATCTATCTTCCATGCTGAGTTTTTATAAAGGTTCAATCAGACCGGAGATTGAGTGGGGTCTATCCGTTTACGTGGATGACAATAGGAAAAACTTCTACAAGTTGGAGATCATTCAGAATGAGGCCCTTCGAATGTGCTCAGGACTGTTCAGAACTACACCTTAATTCATAAAAACGGGATTACTCCACTCAGCATTAGAAGAAAATTCATACTCTCTAAGGTGTTGACTAGGTCTTTCAGCATTCAGGACTTCCAGACCCTATGCAGCATCGAACATCTTGGGTCCACTCTTACCGACATCGAACGTAATGAACGATCCAACGATCTATTCATAGTGAGGAGCTATATGGCTATCGTTCCACTTTTCAAGGGGGTATTTTCCTATATAAAACCAGGGGTGGCCCGGTTCCCATACAAAGTCTTTTTTTTAAACCATCTGTGTAACGTGGAGTGGGGTAAGGTCCTTCAAAAATCCTCTGACCCCCAAGCTTTATTGTCCACTATCATCAGGGAAAAATACCCTGGATATAACCAGATTTACACCAACGGGTCTAAAGAAGGGGAAGCCCCCCATCTGAAGTGGGTATTTGGTCTGAGGACTATGGCCTCTCTCTCAGTCTAGGAGTCAACCCAGCCGCCTTTATTTTCTCGCTTGAGGCATGCGCAATTGAAAGGGCTTTGAAATTTCTGGTATCTAGTCCGATTAGTAAAGATACGGTTATATGCACGGACTCTCTCAGTGTAGTCACCAAACTGAGTCACAACGGATTTGACAGCCATATAGACTATCTCACCGCTGGCATCCGGAATACCCTGTAGCATCCAGAAAAGCTCCACAAGCAGATGGTACTGATATGGACCCCAGACCATCATGGAATCAGGGGCAACGAGTCGGCAGATGCGCTGGCCAAAACTGGTTCTTTTACCTCCTCTAGGTGTAGAATCAAAATCCCTTGTACGGACCTTAACACAGTCTTGGAAACACGCATGATAGACACTACCGAGTATGAAATTCAGGAATACAGTGACGCCAACAATAGAAAAGGTAGAAGTTATATAGACTTCGCAGACAAATTTGCCTTATCGCCGTGGTACAATTTAACTAGCTACCATAGAAGTGAGATAGTCACCGCCAATAGGATCATGAGTGAGCATGTCCAACTACGAGAACATCTGGTTAGGATGAAGATTGTGTCTTAAATTTTATGTGACTGCACTACAGCTCTTGAGAGCCTGAACCATCTTATATGGGGATGCCCTTTGTAAAATAACCGTGAATGGCAAGTCTTGAACAGCCAATTAATTAGGTGTGGCTATGACCACTTAGACGACTTAGGTATGGTATTTATTAAGAGCGCTGAGGTAAGAAAGGCCATTCTCAAATTCTTAATATCCTCTTACATTCGTATAGCACTAGTAGGCGAAAGACCTCCGCTCCAGCGACAAAGGTGAGTGAATGCATGCCCACTGACAAGTTCTTGCTCTTTGCTTGGCTCAGACTTCCTTGTTCTTTCTGCTTTCTATTTCTCCTTTTCATTTTCTATCTACTGGGGCTCGTTTTCAGAGAGCCTTTTTTTTCACTGGCTGGGGCTCTGTAGCCAGACACTGTCTGATATTAAAGACGCCTTCACGATCCGCGGGCTTAGGGCTACCCCGTCGTGGCCACTACGATGGCCTCGCAGCTGCTGAGACGACCCTGGATCAGCAGACTCAGCCCAGACTTGCCTCTCTGCACCATACGTCATCAGTCTCTCTTCTCGATCTTGCAGGCACCTACACTGTCACCAGATCATCTACCCCATCATCGCCTTGACGTCTGTTATCCGATATTTAACACTTCTTCCCTTTGATACAAGGCCTCAGAACAGAAGGAGTCGAACAGGGAGTCAGCAAGCAATCTGGAAGACAGAAGAATTGACCATAGGGGTAACCTCAAGGAGGTTTGGTAGTCCGTGTAGTTTTGCCTGGTGGAAACGCGCTGTCTGTTATCCAGTTACATCTGCTTCATCGCATCTGTCTAAATAAACCTCATGATTCTCACATACATAATATACCCTGAGGCCTGCCACATTTCCTCGGGAGATAAGCATATGGATTAAAAGAAGAACACTCACATTTATCATTATCTGTGATTTTTGGTCTAGCAAGATGTTTGTTAAGCCGCATGTGACCGGTAAGAATCCTGTTTGCTATTCTGATTTCGAGTGCTTTGTAATCACCATTTGTGTATCACGGCATAAGGCTATACTTGTCTACATGGTTAATAGCAGTCATGCGAAAATGAGATTTTTGTGCCAGTTTTGTGTTGGAAAAAAAATTTCATAGATTTATCCTGTAATTTCAATATTACAGTTTTTGAGGTTGCTGAATGCGAATCTGAGATCAAATTTCCAAAATTCAAATTAGCAGATCCAATATGGCGGGCCCCGAATTCGAAATTCGCAACCATAAACATCTGTAGATATGAATTTTTGTCGAAATCCAACTACTTTTCGAATCTTCTCCCGCCATATTGGATCAGCCATTTTGAATTTCAGAAATCCGATCCCAAATTCAGATTCAGCGACTTGAAAAACCATCTCATACTCACTTTCGTCGGAATCAAACTATTTTTCGAATACGCGTCCGCTATATTGGATCCGCCAGTTCGAATTTTGAAAATCCGATTTCAGAATTGGATTCAGTGACCTCAAAAACGGTGATTTATCAAATTACAGTCAAATCGATGTAGTAAAAACATGTTTTTTCTCAAATGCCCACATATGTGTCATGACACAAAAGTGGCACGACTTTTTTCTGCCCATATGTGTGTCACTGACAATCAAGGGGTTAATGTACGACCTGCCTTTTAAGGCGAAACGTAGCGTTTCGAGGCCTCGAAAACGGGAATGGTGAGTTCTCCGAAACTACTGGATGAATGCCAATGAAATCTTGGGGGATTACGCATTATTCTAGTAGAAAGGGCCTGATTATTTTACTATTTCAAAATTTTACAACATTCTAATTTTTTTTTAATTTTTTGAAAAATTTCGAAAAACTAAAATAATCAGACCCTTTCTACTAGAATAATGCGTAATCTCTCAAAATTTCATTGCGATTCATCCAGTAGTTTCGGAGAATTCACCATTCCCGTTTTCGAGGGCTTGAAACGTTACATTTCACCTTAAAGGTCCCGGTTCTCCATAATGCTGTATTTCATCTTCGGTTATTGTGAGTACAGCTTGTCTATTCGGTTTAATCGCTCGGCAAAAGTTGGAACTATCTTAAATTGACGGTTTTAAATCCCGTTAAAAAAACATCATACCGATATGTTTTAACATCCGTGATGTTTAAATCTCCATTTTGAAGATACTGATGTTTTGACTTCTGATTTTATTCGCGATTCGACGGCAGCGCGCGAAGTGACTAAACCGAATAGACAAGCTGCAACTCCTCCTTTCACCTTCCATGAGGTCTATGGTGGGTAGTTTCTTTAAGGTTGTCAGATTCGCTCAGACTCCAGTTTTGGCTTCCTGGTCCGCCTTCATATTTCCTTCAATATTTTTGTGACCCGGAATCCACATGATCACCACTTTGTGATTATTTTCAGTTAGCCGATAGATGTTCTCCCTGATTTCCTCTACAATTGGGTGCATCTTACTGTCGGGGCCACTTTTCAATAGATTGTCGGGGAAAAAAAGTATGGCGGCGACAGAGTACATCCTTCCTAGCTTCTCTTAAGGTTTTGGTGAAAATTGCTCAGTTTTCCTAATCATCCAGTGCTCAAATTAGCTTCTAATCGTTACTTATTCATCCTGTATTCCGTTGAAAAACTCAATTCATTTAGCCGGATTTTACGGGTGTTATTGCGTGGAGTTCAAGAATACACGACCGATCGAGGGCTCGTCTGCATCGTGGGCGGCTGGGTTACGTCAATCCGGCACCAGGCATCGTCTAACCTACAAATAGATCCATGACTTGGACAAGAGGAGCTTGATAATCGGAGGCAGACTGATCACCCTAAGTTACTCTAACCGGATGTGGCTAACTACCTCTGCTTTGTTGTTATCTCCTTTGTGTATTCGTCTAATTTTCAGTGCGAATTCCCATTGGTACAATAAATCCGACGAATATCCCTCCGGATTCTAATAGGGGTAGGGAAGAGGATGGGGATGAACTTGCAGGGGGATGCCGCTCACGCCTCTAAGGTTAGAGTCAGTTCCCCGGTTAGATTTGACCTTTCTCCGATAAGAATGTTGGCGAATAGATTCCTTGAGACTGACAAGGGCCCCTTTTTAGTCCAGGTCTACGACAAACGGCGACTCAAATTGGGTAACTTTCATATAATGAGCTTCGGCAGAAAGCTGAAGCGGCACGCTAAGGGTATTAAAAAGATCTCCCCATCAGGTCTCAGTCGGTTTAACTTTGTTTTTGACAACGGTTCTGATGCCAATGACTTTGTAGAATCTAGAATTTAGATTATTAGCACTAACTATGGGGCTACGTCCCTAATTTTGTGCTATTTAAGGTGGGCCTCATTAGGAGGGTTGACACTGAGCTTACTGAAGAAGAAATCATGGACGGTTCTTCAGTTACGAATGCCTCATCCATCCGTCCCTCCAGGGTGGAGCGCATTTATTCATATAGCACTAGCCCGTCGGGGGGCAGGATTCGAGAATGTACTTCGACTCGGTCTCAATCTGGTATACGGCGAGGAGGGTCAACCCTTTCTTCCCCTCGATTAAACGATGTCTTAAATGTCTCAGATTCGGGCATCTGGAGCGATTTTGCCGTGGCAGCGCCCGTTGTAACAGATGCGTGCGGGCTTACGTCGAGGCTGATTTTAAAATTTCGGATTCGAACGACGTCAATAGTAAATGCACGAATTGTCTGGGGGCGCATTGGGCGTCTGATAGGAATTGTCCTTCCTTTTTGGAGAAAAGGAAGGCACCAACTAAAAAGATTAGGAGAGCGTCTCTTCTCTCTTCGGAATCTACTAATAGACAGAACTCTGGCAGTTATCAGCCTCCTCAGGGCAGGTTCAGCGCCGAGGACTTTCCTGCTCTTGGTGAGCTTGGCCACTAAACAGCCATTGACTGGCGTGGAGGACCGGGGTGCTCTCTCCGGCCCTTCTGGTGCTGGTCTTGTGATAGGGTCTTCTAAACAGCCTAGCGTCCCGAAGGAGTCCCAACAGACGGATTTTGATATAGAGATGGGTGAGGATTTGGAGGATTCGGTTAGCGCTTTGGACGGTACATTAGTGGGGAGTGCACATTCTGTGTCCTCCTCAACTTCCAGGGGTGTAGATATCGAAGCTATTATTAGAAAAGAGGTTAACAAGACCATAGCCATGTTCTCTACTGCAATTTGGGTGATTATCTCCAAACAATTCAAAAATCCAGAGATTATAATTAAAACAATCAAGACTGCGGAGGAGTCCTTCGTCATGGGGAACGGATTGCCTCTGGATGGTTGATTCGCTAATAATAGGTCAGTGGAACTGCAGGAGTGTCTTTAGTAAATGGTCTGACTTTAAGAATTTTATCGTTAATCTTGATATTATGTGTATTCGGGAATAGTGGCTCAACTCTTGGCAGACGGTTTCCATTCCTAAGTTCAATGTGATTAGGAGGGATAGAAATGCCCCCAATTCTGGTGGTGGGGTTGCTTGCTTTGTTTCTAAGAATATTCAGTATAGAACTCTGTATCAGCCCAGATTAACAGACAAACAGTACATCCTGTTGGAGTTGAAGGTAGGAAATAAATATTTCCAGCTGCTTAACTTGTACAGGACCCCAAATAAAACCCTTACTGCGCTGGAGTGGGGTAACATATTTTCTTCTTTAGAAAATTTGTCCAATTTAAACATCTGCGGTGCCTTTACCTCGCACCACCATGGTCATTTGGCGGAGGCGATACACGATTCCAGCTTTATCATTTTGAACACGTTACTGCCCACTAGGATTCACATAGATAATCAGGTCAGGAGTGCTCCCGACATCTCTCTCGTCCCTGACGGAGGTCGGGAGTAAGGCCCATTGTTATTTCTTCCGCGGTATTCAAGACTTTAGAGAGAATCATTAATGACCGTCTCCAGTTCTGGGCAGCTAAGAATAGGGTTCTTGCGAACTGTTTTTACGGTTTCCGAAAATATCGTTCGTGACTTGACAATATCGCTATTTTGGTATCGGATGCGCATATAAACTTTATGAAAAAGAATTACTTGCTAGCGGTCTTTCTGGATATATAAGGGGCCCTACAACAACGTTATCCCTAAAATTTTGATAAGAGATCTGGTGGAGTTGGGAGGGCCTAGCCAAATTGTCACATTTATTAAAAATGTGATTTGGCAAAGGGAGATTAACGGTTTTTTGCAAAGTATCGAATTGGCTAAACGAAGGGTCACTAGAGGCTTCCTTTAGGGCTCGATTCTAGGTCCGATTTTATTTAACATCTGTCTTAGAAAGATATTATCCCATATCGGGAATTATCCTAGAGTGCTGTCCTACGCCGACGATCTAGTGGTGTACTGTTTATCTCCTAACCTCAATACAGGTCTTAAGGAAGTGTCAGAATTAACCAAAAAACTGGCTTCATTGCTCTCAGACAGAGGTCTCTGAGGTCAGATCCCAATTGTGTGTCTTCGCTAGGAGAGACTTAAGTCATCAGCAGATATTTATTAATATGAATAATACCCGTCTACACAATTGCTCGCCGGTTCGGTTTTTGGTTTTTTTTTTTTTTTAAATTTCTTACCTAATTGGAGGGTACAGATTGGGGTTGCCAAAGTTAGAGCCACCAAAGCGATTTCTATTATTAAGGCTATTTCAGGGTTCAAGTGTGGGGCTCGCTCTAATACACTCATTATGATTTATAAAGGTCTGGTCAGATCCATCCTGGACTGGGGGAGTTTCTTTTTTCAGGATAGTTCGCAATTCCTGTTAGATTCTCTTGGCTTTCTTGGGATGTCTGAGGACCACTCCTACTAACATTTTACTTCATTTAGCAGGCATGCCTCCTCTTAGAGAGAGAGACGTCTTTTCCTCTCGAGGAAGTACATAGTTAAAACTTTCTCCTACTCCTATACTGGTCTGATTCCAAAATTCAGATGGATGCGGGAAAAGTCACAACGGCGGGGGGCTAGAGCTTCTCTACTTCCGTAATTTCAGAGGTAATGAGGTTTAGGCCTCCTATTACCTTCAATATGGATTATTCCACGCGTTGTTAAGGATTCATACTGACTTTGCGTTGGGTAAATCCATCAAGGGTGCTCTTGCTCCCAATTGGGTGTTCGTAGGTCTGGTTAGGGATTCCTTCCCTTGACACAGATTCCTTTTTTCGGACGGCGCCAGGTCTCTGGCCCCGCCTAGAGCAGCTTCTGCAGTGGTCGTTCAGGAATCAGATTGCTTATCCCAGATTAGACTACACGACCATTCATCTATTTCCACCGCGGAGGCCGTAGCCATAATAAAGGCTCTAGAAATTATTCGGACCAACGTCTGGTCAGAGGCGGTTATCTTCTCGGATTCTCTGAGTCTCCTCAAAGCTTTAGAGAATTGGAAAAGTTCTAGATACACCAACCCTTTTAGGGGTCCCTAAGGCGGGGTTCCTTCAGTTTTTTGCTTGGGCTCGTATACAGCTTCACTCTGATACTCAAGAGATTTTCATTTGTAAGCCCTCAAAGATTTTCTCAACCCTAACGGTGATGGTAAATATAGAAGCATGATGATTCAAACCTCTCGGCCATCTCAAAGCCCTGTTGAGTGACCAAACTCCTACCCCTGCTTTCTTGTTGCGGGAATCCTTGGAGCCATCAATTCTCATGATTTCGAACTCTGAGAACTCGTCCTTGTTGAATTCATTGAACGACCTTTGAGGGTTAACCGCTTTCTGTATAGTTCTTCCGGCTTCAATGATAATTCTGTCTGAGAGGAATTGAGCCAAAAATTGAATATGATAGGTGGTGGGAAGCTCTTGTAATTTGCACATATAAAATTCCTTCTTGATAGGAAACCAACATTTAAATATGAATAGCTCCTACTTTGTCCTGCCAGAAGGTCTAACTTTGTAGAGTTCTTCAAGCTCGCGAAGATTTCTGGACAGTTCACTGTGTTTGAAGCCGGCGTTTTTGGTTAACAGTTTTCTAGTTAGAAAAATTCTCCTTATGGCAAGGGGTGGCGTCCCATTTATATGAAGTAGTGAGTTTACATGGGCGTTGATTTGAAGCAACCAGACGAGCACCGGAGAGCTTCATTTTGTATAACTTTCAGTTTATAGAATGTTTTTTTGGAGCATCGGCGTAGAGGCAATCCCCTATTTTATACCTGGTCTAACTAATGATTGGTAAAACAGCCGAAGGGTGGAGGGGTGGGCGCCCCAGGCGAAACCAGATATACATTTTAGCATGCCTATAAGTTAGACCCTTTTGATTTCAGTTGGGAGATGTGGTTGGTCCAGCTCAGCCTAGAATGCCAGTATACTCTGAAGTACCTTACATCATTCACTTTGGTTATATTTTGATCGCTAATCGAGATTGTAACTGATCCGGGAGGTGTAGATTTATTCTTTGAGTGAAAAAATATAAACTTAGTCTTTGTTACAGACACCTTCATGACGAGGTCGGCAAACCAATTTGTTAACCTAGTCGCATCATCGGATAGAGATTTCGTAATATCAGCCACGCAGTTGGAAGAAGCGTAGTATGTGAGGTCATCCGCGAATGCTATGGACCTGGTCAATATTGAGAGACATTCATCTGCCTCTGCGATCTATAAGTTAAATACTATACACAAAATAGACCCCTGAGGGACCCCTTTGTTGGTGATGGATGAACTAAATTCTATTCCTTTGTAATAAAAGATTACCTCCCTTCTGCCCATGGTACACCTTATAAAGTTAACAAATTTGGGGTGAATCATCTGATTGTTCAGTTTAATTCACCTTGTCGTAGGCACCTTTCAAGGTCAGCAACAAGGTTCCCGTGTGCTTGCCTTACTTCTTTGCTAATTTTATATTGGTTCTAAGTGATAGAAGACAGTCATAGCACGATCTATTTCTTCTAAAACCATAACCTATTGGGGAAAGCACCACGATTCTTCAGAGTCGAAATAATTCTATCGTTGACAATCCTTTCCATAATCTTTAAAATGGCGCAAAAGATCGCGATGAGTCTATAACCAGAATGATCTGGCTTCGGAATTAAGAAAATGATATATTTTTTCCAGGCCGCCAGTACCGCTGATTCCTGTAATACTAATTCATAGAAACCCCACAACCATTGAACGGGGAAAGGCTTTGATTATCTGGAATGAGATATTATCCCACCCCAGAGCGGAATTAGCCCTGGCCCTGTATATCGCGTTAGATACTTCTTCTATCTATAGTTATTGGAACGTCCATTACTTCGTTCGGCTCGGTGTCATACTGAAGGGGAGCTTGAAAGTCCATTGAGTAATAGTAGAATCCTGCGATTTTTCCTTGTGCTTCCCTGATTTTAGGATCATTGAGAATATCGTTTTGTATTCAGCGTTGAGTTTGTGGGATGTGGAAACCTCTTCTTGAAGACTTTAATTTTTTTCCAAATTTCTTCTATAGGTGTGTGGGGCGACAGATTGTTACAAACTTTTTGGAAGCCTTCCTTTTTAGCTTTCTTGAGGATTTTCTTAGCTTCTGTTTTAGCCAACACAAAACTTTCCCAATTATCACGGGAACTGTCCTGTAGGAATTATTTTTGTGCTTGTCTCCTTCTTTCAACTGCCTTAGTGCAGTCCTCATCCCACTATATTACCGGTGTCGGGCTCTTTTTGTTGACATGGTTGTCCTCCAGAAGAATGACAATGGCACCTGCAGGGCAGGTATATATTACTCGGACCACTTCATCGTATTTGTTTAAAAAGCAGTTTTATCTCTATTTAATTCTGTATTAATTTCCATGAGACGCTCCTCTAACAGACTTTTGGATTGGCCCCAATCCACCTTGGATATCCCTATCCGCTTTCTACTAGGTTTAAGTACTAGATGCATTCATAGAAATCCAACAACATGAGGAAGTGATCATTGCCCATCGCGTCATAGTCTACTCCCCAGGCAAATTTATCTGCTATATCCGGCGAAGCAATTGTCAAATCCAGCACGCTGTTCTGAGAATATCTTGGGATAATCTTGGTTTGTTCTCCAATGTTGCAAACTATTAAGCCTAGATCCTCGATTATGTCTACCAGCCAAACACCTCTACTGTTTCTAATATCGCTTCCCCACATGGCGGCTTGAGCGTTTAAATCACCCATAATGATTAAGTTTCTAAAGGTAGCCAACTCCTCAAAAATGTTTTTTAACCTCTCTTTGGATACTTGATTCCCGGGAGAGATGTATACATATATTGGCCAGATTAATGATGAACGACTTGTTATGTAACTTTGCAAGGATAAGTTCTATCCCCTCTGGGATCTGTTGCTTGAGAGTGGTATTTTCATATTGAATGATATCCCGTATAAATAATGCTAGTCCTCTTTCATCTGAATTGTTGCGTCTGTCTTCTCTGATGCAGTTGAATCCTCTCAAATAGTCCGTACGATAATGAGTTTTGTAATTGATTTCTCGGATCCCTAATATATTGAATTGGTTGTAAATATTTATGAGGTCCGGGAGTCTTCTCTTAAATCTGTTAACGTTCCAACAAAAGACTTTCATTGTAACCGAGGAGCAAACTGACCTGAAGGCAGAGATGACCGTAAACAGTGACCAATTCTCAATTCCTCCGTGACGGAAATTCAATTTGACGTAACTACTTTGCAATTCGTAAACCTTACCCTTAGTGTATTTATATTAACTAATAATCCTGCCTGTTGCATATAATGTGTAGTCCTAACCCATGTGTATTATAGGTAAACGAGAAACGGTTATGATAACCCGTGTGTTTCGCAACCGTAATTGAGTTACACTTCTATTCCTTACCCTAACTATATACTACTCAGAGTGCCAGCCCTTGGTACTACTTGAATGGGCCTGTATTCCTATCCCATGTGAAGAGTAAACATAGAACAATCATCTATTACTACTTTAAGGAGGTAAGGTCTGGCCTTGCCTGAGTGTCCCTTTTGTTCCTACCCCTTAATATGGAAAATCAACTGGTACTCCTTTCCTATATCTAAAGCAAATAATCTAATAATCTTAATCCTATGAGCCGGTGGCTCTTCCTGTGTGTATAATAGTTAATCCTAGCCTGTGTGTGTGATGAAGGTTATACGATAAGGTTGCCCTGTACGTTTTCTAACCTCGATTGGATTGTTCCTATGCTATGTGTGTTATCAATTACTTCTTAAGGAGGTTGACCATTGGTACATTTATATAGACTAGTAATCTTATGCTAAATATAATGCGTAAATCTCCTAATCCTAGCACTGCGTATGATTTATGTTTAGGGACCTAGCCCATGATGATACTCATATCGATTAACACTCCCATTCTACCTGT
Source organism: Macrophya annulata (assembly GCA_963924015.1). NCBI lineage: Eukaryota > Metazoa > Arthropoda > Insecta > Hymenoptera > Tenthredinidae > Macrophya > Macrophya annulata. The sequence goes on from OZ001262.1 coordinate 11,773,366, forward strand.
ATGATAATCATTAAACAATTGTGCTAAACAGTGTAATCCATGAATATGCTGGTTACGCCTCTGGTACCTCTCCTAGGTGCCTGATACTCGGGATTCAAGCCCTTGGTAGTCCTTATGTGAATTTGTATTCCTAACCTATGTATAATATGAACGCTGTGTACTTCTATTTTTTTGCTCCTAACGTAAAGCATGTTGACATCCGACTGTATTTATTATCTCCTGCCGCAGGTCTCTAGGTATATTACTTTGCGGCTATATGGCTGTATCTAACTTATTCACTTATAGATACCTATACATATAACATTCCCCTTAATCTGTTATTCCATTTGATCATGATTCATTGGTCCTGAACTTGTGTTGTTGTTGATTTCCGTTGCGTCTTGGACACCTTATGATCCTTTGTCGGAAGGGCTAATCCGACCTGGCAGGCTCTCTTCTTGGAGCACGTTGATAAATTCAGTGCTATTTAAAACTGGCTTGGGCGAGTCTGGGTTGTCCACCCCGTTAACGTTCGTGATCTCCTAGCTAGTTCCCCATTTAGTCAGCGAAGTAACAGCGAGAAAGCGCGGCTATTAATTGTTATTATCAAATATACTTGCTTAAAAAGGTCTTTGACTACAGCCTCGGCTTGAAAATTATTGTTCCCGAGCTTAGCTTTAGTTTCGTTTATCTTTCTATGGAACAAGAAGAATATGCAATCAGCGCTAGAAGCCTGGCGAGGGTCTTAACAGTTGGCGCAACGAGAATCACAGTTAATGCATCGCGAAGCGAATCTGCACAAGTATCCCACGTGTCTAAATCTTTTACACGAATGGCATCTTCTCGTCGGGGCTATAAAACTGGAGATCTTCAGTGGAACTTTGTAGAGCTGTAAGTCAGCAGGTAGTGGACCTATGCAATATATTTTCACATCGATTGAATTCTCCCATGCGACTGCGGCGGTACTTTCCTTGTCCGCAACCCTTCTTCTATAGCGTTCCACTTTCTTGATGAAGGTGTTATTTTCCACCGCTAGATTGACCAGTATTTCCTTGTTGGAAAGATATAAGGGTATGTCCAGTATTATCCCTGGCTGAAAATTCACCTGGTATGGAATGACTGCTATCCAATGCGGGTTAAGATTAGTAACTTTATGCGAAACAAACTCATTAGCCTCCGTGGTCCGTGCCGGTTTTAAATACCTTTTTTCACACCTTTTTTCACACCTCTTTGAGGATTTTTATTACGTCTATACTGTTTTCTATCAGTTTCTTCCCTATCATAATTGGGTGGTAGCTTTCTATGAAGTGCTCACCACGCACATCGGATAAGTTGCCTAATAATGGCCCCTTGCTAAAGTCTAGATATCTATTGTCTATCCAGTAATCCAGTAAGTTAGAGACTGAAAGTCAATGCTTGCCTGGTAAAATGTAGGTTATTTATTTCCTCCATGGGAGAATTATTCGGCTGTTTTTAACTTCCCGCAATGAAAATTGAAAATTTTCATACAAAAGGGAAGTTATTGGTTTTGGTCCGATTTTCGAAAATCGAGTTTTGTGTGTGTGTGTGTGTGTGTGTATGTGTGCGCGTGCGTGCGTGCGTGCGTAAACAAATTTCTGTCGTACGATATCTGTAGAACGAATCGATCGATACGAATGATTCTTGCGGCGATCGAAAGGGTTCATCAAGACTTAGATCTGATTAGATTTTGGTATCGATCGGTCGAATAGTCTCAAAGTTATTCGAAGAATAGAAATTGAAGAAAAAAAGATTTATATATAGGGAAAACTACTTATACTTATAAACTTCTTTAATTTATTATAAACACAATAGTATCAATTAATTGTAACGTATTTAACACAGTGGGAAGTTTTCGGGTTTGCCCACAGGTCAACCAGTTTCCTGATTTTTTATTTGTATACGCTACCGATTCGTTAGATCTATCAGAGTCTTCGCTGACGTTACCCGCTGCCGGTCTTTTATACATAATCTACAGAGCCTACGCAATCTAATCTGAGAGGGACGTTAGCAAATGACCCAGTGCTGGTTGATTGAATCTGGGACTGGTCTTGAGCAATTTAGCGGCCATGCATACTTAACTACAGAACTTATGTCAAACAAGTAAAAATAAAGATTAATACTTGCGTTTCTCGGGGCTAGGCTACCTTGCGTGCCAGACGGTCACGGTAATCCCTTGTCCGGCTATGGGGGTCTTAACCCCCGCCAATTCTCCAAAGGATAGACTTGGAAATTCCTCTAGACTGACCAAGAGAGTCCGTTTCTCTCGGCACGTCCTCCCGTCCTTTTTCTCTCCCCTGATTTGCTGCACTTCCCCTTGATACTTTTACAGGTTCCGCTTCCGCCTCTTAGGGGATCTCTATGGTCCCGGCAGCCTTGCTCCTTTGTCCTGTAATCAGCTTTTCCTTTTACATTCTAACCCTTATCTACAGCTATTTTCAATTCTGCCTGTCCTTGAAATGAAGCCTTGTTGATCGGCTTACTGTATGACTAATTTTAATAAAATGCTTTTGTCTAATCTCTCTGTTTGATTTCCTACGACGATTTCTATCATCTGCGCCCTAGAAGACACTCATCTACCTTCTGAAGTGATGTGGTTACAAGCTAGTTGGGATCGTGATTTGGCTTTCTTTCTGCTTCAGTACGAGTTGCAATGACTCCCCATTCTCGGATGCCTACCTTCCTAGTACGAGAATGCTTTCTTAGTCTTATTTTCTGCTCGGCTCTCCTACGTAATTTCGTTCGAAGCACTATTCGTGGGTGTGACCGAGATGAAAGAATTTGTGCTATCTCTGTCTTATCTGGATTTAAGATCGCAGCGATCATAGCGTCTGGCTCCAATAAGCTATCTTCTCCATCAGAGTTTCCAGACCTGTATACGAGACTGTGCCCTACCTAGGTATACTATATCTATGCCGCTAACATTAGAATGCCCTATTGTATGTAACCCGCAGCCCATTCTAGGGATTTCTAACTTGAAATTGCATATAATACGGCGTACCCAGGTTGCGGTAAAGATAGTTGGTCAATTCGACCGTCAGATGGCAATACTATTTCGCAGCTTCATTTACTGGATTAATTTTGTTAATTGCTCTCACCTAGTTTTTGAGAAAAATGATCGAAACAAAATAGGGATTTTCCGTGCTAGAGTAGCCCTAACTTGAGTTCTGTGTGCCTGAACCGAACGGATGGGTATTCGAAGACTTGTAATACATCAACTAATTACTCCTCCATTGCCCTTAATGGCTTCATCCTTAGTTGTAATCGCTCCGCGATGGTTTTCAAGGAAATAGCAACAAATATGATTACAAAAATGTGAATGGTGGGGTGTGGACTATGTCACAGCTGAGTCGCATCTGAATATACAGGATTTTAATGATTATTTGGGTAGTCTCCGCCCCAACATTCACGTCACGGTCGGCACATATTTTGCCATTTTCTGGAAAACTGTCAGAGCAATTAGAAATAACCGTAGAGCAATTAAGGGTAATTGAGGAGCAATTAAGAGCAATTGAGTAGCAATTTCTCACTACCGCAATAATCATTGAAATCTGTGTTCAGATGAGACTCAACTGTGACGTAGCTCATGTCCCACCATTTATATTACGCCCGATACAATGTTTGGCGATTTTTGTAAAACTATTACGGAAAAATTAGAAATGTATTAGTAGACAGAAAGGAACTGTTCAACTTATTTCCATACATAGGTTTGTATATTTAGAATTAAATAATGAACTAAAAGTTCAGAAAATATAATTGATTTTTGGTTTGATTGAGTTAACTTTGGAATCATCAATCATTATAGCGCTGACATCTCTTACAGTTATAAACAAAAATATAAAAAAATAATAAATAATAAAGAACAATTATATTCATCTTTCCAGAAGTGTGATAGGTACTGTACATACAGACAATAATTATTCATAATACAAGTAAAATAAGATTCGTAATGAACGAGTGTTTGAAAGTCAGAAAGTAGAGTATAGGTATAAAGAATAATTTGTCCGGAAATTAGGTACAGATATATTGACAGCCCGCTAGCTACGACACTATTTATTATGACTTTGGCAATTCTTTTTCCGTAATGTAGCAGTTGATGTGACCCACATTGCCACACCGTTTGACCCAGAATCACTAAGCAACGAACTCTCGTTTCGAAGCCTCAAGTCTCGGAGTCCGAAGACTAATAGGAATGTTTTTTAACTCGTCAAAGAAGTCCATCACCTTTGCCCCTCCTATTCAATTGCTAAACTGTCTATTCAACGTTGAAAGCAAACTGAAATTTATACGCTCAATTATGCAGCCAACAAGCGAATCCGATTCTTAGACGAAAGAAATCTTATTTGAATGAATATTCGGCTATTTAATGGATTTGGGTAATAGGTACTTGGATTTATTCTATTTTTAATTTTTTCTCTTGTCTCTTGCTAACACTATAGTTCGTTCTTTCATATAATCTTAGAATATGCTATGCATTTACAGCAGCAACTTTAACAGAAACTTTGGTCGAGGACCGGAACTAGATAATCAACACTTCCCGCAAAGTTGCTATTCAAGTATCTCTCATATCGTTAAAGTGAAAAATTTCTTAAACCATGACTCAAAAAGCTCTAATTTGTTTCCTTAAAAAAAACCATGATTACCACTGTTGACTGATGTTAAAGTGAACGGCCAGAGTAAGAACGTTTTAGTTCGACCGTGACTTTGACCCATCAAGGTCGCTCTTGCAGCCTTGATCGAAGGACGAGCTGATCAAGCGTAGATGATTTTTAAATTTCTTTGAGAAACAGAAACAACCATATCGTATCTATTCCTTTCAATGAAAGCTTATTCATTCTTCTAATTGCTGGCAGTTCTTATATAAGTATTTGTATAGACAATCGGATATTAAAATCGATCTAATTCTCTCCGCGTTCGATCGACGATCATTCAATGCAGAAAATGAACGTAGAATAATAATTGATATGGACAAATTATGTCTGAGGTTTTTAATTCTATATCAAGATTAGTAAATGGGATTAGCGCGATTTTTCGAATAAGTTTATTGACGGAGATTAGGAAAGCGTGTACAGAGATATGGGATAATTATCCATGACCAAGCATGTAATGGTAATTATAGGTATATTGTAGTGAGAGAATTTGGGGGCAAAGTGATATATACTGAGTATTGGATGAATAATGAATGAAGACAACACGCCTGGAATGCTAGTAGCACACAAGTGTATGGTCGAAAATGTCGGTGGACGAACACACAGCCTGATTACTAATTCCAATACGACTGTCGGTTCGTACTACTTCTTGTGTAGCCGCACCATGACACCAAATTCCATATTCCTGCATCGATGTAGAGAGTCGTGGATCGGCTGTTTTATGCGCTTACTATCATTTTGGATTGGCAGTTTTGCTTGAAAACTATAATATATCTTATTCATTGGCAATGGAAATCCGGGAGCCCTTGTTTCTTTCTTCAAAATCCAACATCCTCATGAATATTCTTCATCAATTTTTATCTCATTTACATAACTTCAAGAGATAATATTTGTAAATTTTTTCTTTCAGCTTAGATAGAGATCACTAATTACCGTAGTTCTTTAAAAGGTGTCACTATATAACCGTTCCATAGAAGCCGCATTTTTCATTTCTGTACTCCGCCGCTTGGAATTCATATATATGAAACATAAAGCGTAAAAATGCTAAAGATTTGTCGAAAATATTTACGGCTTAAAATCATAAAAGAACTTTATTCAGTTCGTACTTTCTCTTCCTAAATACTACTACTTTTTCGGTACTTTATTACTCGACAAATAATCGTATTCATATGTCAGCATATGACTAACTAGGTATAACAGGAATATAAGTGAACATAAAAAAAATGTCAGAGCAAATGAGCACATCTTATCGTAATTTCTTATCAGCCGATTCGATTGACCATTTGACTATTTACTGCGTCATTTGCTTAAAAAAAAAAAAAAAAACAACAAAGTATGTGAGTCGTTTGAAAATTGTTAATACACAAAATATAAATTCTGTATAATAGATCTTTGTTACATCAAACAACTGATGGCCAGCTTTAGTATTACACTTTCATTTGACACTAGTACGTTTTCAAGTTTATTTTTATACAACGAAGACGATCGTATAGAAAGTGTAAATAATTTTTATTTGTTATTCTCTAACTTCTCAAACACATAGATATATGTATGCATCATCTTGTTAAATGTATAGCAAACTTGCATGTTTTAAAAATATTTGTTGATTACTGACTTTCTACGAATTAGAAAAAAAAATTCTGAAAAACAAACTAAAAGAGACATAACTTTTTTTATCCGTGTTACTTTATGGGCATTGGCTATTCGATGGTGAACTTGACCTTGGCCTAAGCGTTGGCCACAATAGATTAAATTGAGGTCATTCGAGGTCATTTTCCCCAAGAAATTCTTTACGCCAGACAGTAAAGTGCGAAAGTGGACGAGGCCAGGGGATCATTCGAAACTATTCTCAACCGGAAGTTGCAGTCGGCCAAGACACGTGTGTTTGATTCACAATTCGTACGTAACACTATACTTCTACATAACTGCTTTTAAAGTCATTATATTTATTGTTACGACTCTACTTATAATGATCATGCAGTTACAAGCATCCCATTATATTAATACATCGACTTATACTATCTAGGTATAGGTATAATACCTGAATCGTATTGAAATTGTCCGAGAATTATCATCCTTTGATTATTGTTCGCTTCTTGAATTATTATAAGTATTTATTTTCAAGGAATAACTTAATGATAGTGAAAACTTGTTTATCTATATGTAATATTTACACATAATTATTGTTGAGTATTTTCCTTCTGATTTATTACCCATAATTGTATTTTTTGTTCTCTGACAATTTATGTCACAGTCGCATTAATGTTAAATGCAGCATTTTGACATTGAATCCTGAAGAGCGGTAAAACTCCTAGGCAAACCGAGGATCGATTGTTATATTACTTCGATGGTTTTCAGTAGAAAATGTCCCACGCTAGTCAACCATGCGAGGCGCCGGGACATTGTACAGAGAATATAAAACTATTCAATGCAGTAGATCTGTGCGAATTGCGAATGCGTGGTCACAGCGATGGAAACGTTATTTACGAATGATTGAAATTGACGAGAGTCAAAAACTGTGAATAAAATTTTTTAGAGGATTCTTTGGGTCGGCTCTTCTTTCTTTGGAATCATTCTTCGGAATGACTCTGACGTAGATATAAGATATACCTACATGTGAATATATAATATGCGCTTTCCACATAATTGTTCTTCATGCATAATAATATATAGGATAAATTAGAGTAATAAGAACTTCTCACGTTCTACAAATTCACCCTCGAGGATTAATTTAATTAAACAGCGTAACAGATAATTATACGGTACAATAACTCTAGATAAGTCAAACCGGAAACGTGTTAGTTCTCATCTCCGATCCTTTTAGCCTGAGCTGGGTCTGCATTTGGAAACAAAGAATGAAAGTTACAGGGTCAAGCACAATTTTATTCAAACTGTATTTTGTTAAATAATTACACAAAAAAATTCCCTCGAAAATGAGTATAACTTCAACGATAAAACACATTATCTACTGTCTCATGAAAATGGACGAATGCAAAATTATGAGCGATGCGATGGCATTAAAATATATAGGTATATATATATATATATATATATATATATATATATATAATTTTTTTTTTCTTAACAATCGTCACACCTTCTCCTTCGGCGGCGGAATTGATCCCACCGGAAAGGCGACAACAAGTCCAGCGTGTCGAATGTCGATCCAGGTAAGTACGTTGGAGATGGTAATATAAGTGGTGGTGGAAAGGAGGCACACTACAGTATATAAGGGTCTGTGATTGACGCTGTGTCCGTTTCATAGAGTGAACTTCTCGCGAGGTAGAACCTGCAGGCGTCACGACGTCAACCGGAAATACCCTCGCGCGGAAATCTTCCGTTTACATAACGAAACCACTGAAATAGAGAAGAATCGAGGAAACCACAGATAGGTGAGTTTCGTGCAAAGTATAGTGAACAGAATAGTGAGAATCATCTTATTATGAATCCTGCGATCGCAAAGAACTGCATACGACGATAAATGGAATTGCACATTTAATTTCATGTATATAATATCAGCAAAAACCTTCCAGCAGTGTCGCGTACCGTTTTAAATCTAAATGCATAAATATCTAAATAATTAAAAATTTGTTCGAAAGTAATTTGAGCTGTGAGAATATACGAATTGTGAACACTGATAAATAATAAATGGACAAAAAAGAAAAAAAAAATGAAAGAGAAATAATAGACAAGGTTTCAAATCGTAAAAATTATTCGTGCTGTGCACGGATTCGCACGCGGCACTAGAATCACATATTGGGGACAATTTTTCAATCGTTACTTGAATTTAGAATCCGAATAATTCATTTTCACAGTAAGATTTAAAGGATTTAGCCATTTCTTTTGAAAAAATAATAACTACCCTACTTTTTTTTTATAGAAAAAGATGAAAATAAACTCTATTGCAGCATTCAGTGGAATGTTCACACGAGTAGTAGTGTTACGACGCGAAAATATAAGAATCGGGGCATTATTAACTGGCCATTTATTTAATTTAACAAAATGTTGTTAAAATGAAAAAAATTATTTAAACGCTATTAGAAAACCGCGTTCGCACATAGAACAAATGTGTGATGACATTATATGACTTTAACGATAAGCTAACAAATGGGGTAAAATCTTATCTGATCGTCTTATCTCACCTGCAGACAAGTTGAATAAAATAAGTAAAAGGACAGAAAAAAAACCAAAACGGTTACAACTACGATCAAACCCTGAGATTGCCGTGAACTACACTGTGGAACCAGATCCGCATTTGAATTTGATTAATATATGTATATCTGTTGAATTTCAGAGAGCCATGAAGTTAGTGATAGTGTTAGCGGTCTTGTGCTGCTTTACGTTGACCGTCTTGGCATCGCCTGTGCGAAAACAATCCGCAACTAATTCCGGATCTACGGTCACGGCGAAGGCCTCCGAACGACAAGCGCCAGCTGCACCTGCAGTAGCTGCAGCCGATGACGATGATGATGACGATGATGATGATGACATCGTAGACCTCGGTCTCGACGACGATGATGACGATGACGAGGAGGACGGTGATGATGATGATGATGATGAAGACGACGACGACGACGGCGGAGATTACGTAGAACGTTTCATCGAAGATATTCTTGGAGGTAAGATTTTTTATCTAAGTTTTTCCAATTTCGCCGTGCTGTGATGTACTTTTTTATTTTTTTTTTTTATTTTTTGTTAATTCGAAAACTTTTTTGCTAATGATTTTTCGGAACATAATTATATGTGCCGGTTTGAGTCATGATTGATAAAAAGGATGAGGTAGTCCCGTACCGTACGTGATTTGAGAATTAAAAATTGTCGAAGAACACGTAGATATACACATTGCTAACCGTTAGTCCAGCTGAGTAATTGCTGGCTTTCAAAGTCCCCGATCTTTGTAGGTATAGGTACGGTATGGTGGATTATAACCAGACAGTCACGATACGCGTATACATATAACGGGACTGAATCGCGGACTCGCGGGCTTTGCTCCGAAAGAATTAACATAATCCACGTTAACCATCCATGTGTCTCTCCACGATATATTCACTCCTATACTAGATCCTAGGCTATAGCAACCCGGAAATTTTTACGAACTGACAGAACAAACAAATCTTTTACAGAATTGAAAGTCGGAACTTGAGCGTATATCATGGAATTCAGGCGAAAAAAAAAGCTATCATTGTTTTTCATCTTTTTTTCATTAGTATTATCCGGTATTGAGATCAAACTATAGAATCGGGGATAATTAGTATCATAATATATGTCATTGTCGCTGCAGAACTGATTGAAAATTTTTCCCCTGAGATTGTAAAACTGTTTTACGCCGTGATATTATATTTTAAAGATTTTGCAATCAATCTTGTTAATCGAAAATTATGGTTTTTGGTATTCGGTAAATGTTGGGTGTTGAGGTGAAGCGGACGAGTCGTTAGCCTATTATACTATACACTCGAGGCATGAGAACGTAAACTCTTGGTCGCTTCAATATGGGACGTGGAACGCCTGAGGTGAATGACTAACTGATAGAATTTGTCACATATATGGCCAGGGGCGGATTAAGCCTAACCGCCGTCCTAGGCTTGCGCGCAAAAACCGCCCTTTTCACGCAGACGTGGGTTAGGTGAAATAAAATATAATACCTGATAGATTGAAAATGATGATTATTAGTTTCTTCTCACTAGCTGAAGTAGGTTTCCTAGTCACAGATATCCGGTATTCATACGCCTAGCTTTTCTGTTTGCAAAAGTATCGATTAGATCATCACAGTTCACCGATCCTAATACTTGTGCCTCGATGCTGAGGTTAGCAAGAGCTCTCAGTCGGTCTCTAGTCATTGTTGTACGCATATAATTTTTCGCTCGCCGTAACTACGAAAAATTGACATTCACCTCAAAATTTCTCTAATTTTTTAAAAAACCTTGTCAAATGCATTTTCATTTCTGTAGCGCTCAGCTATTTGCCTGTACGAAATTTGCTTGCTAATTAAAAAAAAAATGTCGCTTCTAAGTTTTGCCGCCCCCTGATTTTTGCCGCCCTAGGCTATACCCTATTTAGCATATTGACAGATCCGCACCTGCATATATCTATGTTACGGTTGACCCGACCCGCACCCTAGCCATACGCTTTATGCAAATAACTTTTATTCGATTCTTTCCACACGTCAACATGTTTCTAAATTTTCAATCAAAAATTCTTTTGTAAATCGAACGATTTTCTAGGTTTCGGAAAGAATTTGATTGATGTATTGTAACATTATTGTAACTTTTCAAAAAATACCTGCTAATAAGAAATATTAATGTTCAGACTCTTTTAATTAATATTTCGTCAAGTTAGTAATGACTCTTCGTTCGTGTGCTTTACATTCATACAATTACATTTATCAGACAAGACGGACCCAAATTTTAATACTAAAGTCTTTTTCTGTAAGATTCCTATTCCATTTCAGCAGCGTAATCAACAGAAGACCGAAAAAAACTGGAAATAACATTCTAATTTTTATCAAGTAAAAATTCCCTCGGCCCAGATTCGAACTGGGACCTTAAATTCGCATCTATACCGCGACGCCTTAACCAATTCAACCACCGAGAGACCTAAGGAATCTTTACCTGATATTTGTGTGATTCTATGTGTTGACATTTCATAGTCTCAATGTCAATGTGGTCTTCGGTCTCTCGGTGGTCGAATTGGTTAAGGCGTCGCGGTATAGATTCGAAGGTCCCGGTTAGAATTCGGGCCGGAGGAATTTTTACTTGATAAAAATTTGGAATGTTCTTTCCAGTTTCTTTCGGTCTTCTGTTGATTACGCTGCTCAAATGGAGTAGAAATCTTACAGAAAAAGACTTGAGTATTAAAATTTGGGTTCGTCTTGTCTGATAAATTTAATTGTATGAATATTTCGACAAATTTTTGTCCAATTTCATCATCCAATCATTCGAAATTTTGTCAATATCAATCTATCGACCAGATGAAATACCTTAACTTAAATACGTTTTTTTGCGACAAATCGATAGGTAAATTGCAGATTTGTTCTGGATCTTGATTGATCAATGTTTTGTACCCGAATCACTTCGGAAATTGACGAGAAAAAAGAAATTCCAAAAAATCGAAGATGCTTTAATTTCGCAGGTGAAGACGACGATGACGACGATGACGACGACACCGCCGTACCAGCCGCTAATCCTGCCGCAGCTTTGAGCCCAATTCAATCTAATCCGATAGTTCAATCTGCGCAACCGGTTATTCCAGCAAATGTAGCAAATGACTTAAACGCAGCGGTCGAAGAAGCGGCCGGAGATAACGCCGAGTTACCCGAATACGGAGCAGATGAAGTAGCTGAAGAGCAAGCAGCAAGTAGCATCGTAGAAGCGAATGAAGAAGGTGCACAATCGGTTCAAGACGTATCCTCCGCTCCCGTTGCCGATGTCATTGCTAGCGAGAGCAATGCGGATAATGACGATGACGATGACGATGACGATGACGATGACGAAGCCGTTGACCTCGAAATACCCGGGGTTGACGACGACGATGACGATGATGACGCCGACGACGCCACTGACGATGACGACGACGACGACGACGATGACGAAATATCTGAACTAACGGAAGCGAGGCGAGCACGTGAGTCAAAGACCAAACGACATTAGCGCACCATCCACTTGTATATTTACACAATTTATTCACATCAAAAGACACATTCTATATGGCGGTGAGGGGGGGAGGGGGGGTGTTTATTATACTCCAGATTTTAACACACGGCCATCTTTTATCTTTTCCGGATTTTCACGACAAACATATATCATCACAATCATGAAAATCAAACACAGTTGATATACATGAAAAAAAATTTCTCGTCCTTTTTTTTTTTCCTTTGAGTAAATCGGGTGGACAAGTAAGTAGAGAGAGTTATAAAGAAGATTTTGAAAAATATATCAAAATCATAGAGATTTAACTTGATATACCTATGATATGTATACCTTGCCACATCGGAAGTGGAAATTTTTTGGTACGTTCGAATCTTGGTAAACAAATTTTGATGAGGTTTTAAGTTGGAATTAATCGTTGCTACAAACAAAGTCACATACACATATCTAGCGAAAAACGAAATCTAACATCATTTCCAAGAAAACGATAATTTTTTTCAGTTAAACCTGACCGATAATGATATATCGATATATCTACCACACAAACGAACACTGCAGAAGTGGGTCTTAAAACAATCTTTACTTCCTGAAACTCTTGCTGTTGGTGCTGCTGCTGCTACTGCTGTTGCTGTTGTTGCTGTCATTGGTGCTAAAAACAAAAAGACAACACACGAAAAATTATTTGAAAAAACAAAAAAAAATGAAAAAATTGAATTTTAGCACTTTAGCTTATATAAACTACCTATAGTATTTATTATTTAATTTAATATCAACTATCTTCACCGACGCAATAATTTTTATTTAATATAAATTATTTATTTAACAGTCTAATTTTCGCCTATCCATCTTGTTGCATTTTTTTCTTTTTATAATACGTGAAACATTTCGTCTTTCTTTCGCCGTTTATTTATTATTATTATTGAAAAACACGGAAAATCATCAACGTTTCACTATACTTTTTTATTTTTATCATGTAATAGAGAAAAGACAAGAAACAATACGGAAATACTATAAAAAAAGATACTAAATAGCAGCATTAAAATGTCTAGGACTGGAGACGCCGTCACGTGATCGTTATTCTACGATCTTAATCAGTGATCGCTTTATATCAGCGATTTTTGATTTTTATTTTTACATAATCGATCATGTTGCACGAACTCACAGACGAACACAATTATTGTTATTATCCAAATCGAGATAATTAAAGACAACCAACAATCACACGTATTTAATTTCAATTGTATATTTATGATATGTAATCTATCATCGAACCGTCTATAGATAAAAATTATTTATTGTACAGAGACGTTATTTCATTTGAATGATTTATATATGCAATTTATATAAATATAGATAATTTATTATTTTTACAAAATTGTGTCTTGCCTTTATTTATTTATTTGTTTGCTTGTTTGTTTGATTCTCTCCGTCAATTATCCGTATCACGTGGTGCTAAACAATTAGGTGTTTAATCTGACGTTAAAACTATAAAAGACAAAGACACTCAACCACCCAACTGATAAACTGACCAAAGTTCAAAACTACTTTGTTAAGCTCAATTAATCTACGTGACGCGTCGCCCACCTAACATTTTAATGCATGGAACTAGTTGCCTAGTTTGTATTTTATACAACTTTAACACCAGCGAATTATTCTCTACTCTATTTGTCGATTTTTCTTTTTATTTCATCTCTTTATTCTCGTTTAATTATCGCTCATAATGCTACATAAATCTTGATTTGAAATTTTCTATAATTACGATCTGCAGAGCACTTAATCCGTACGATCAAATTTTCGACGAAAAAGTTATAAATCTTTGAACAACTTCATAACAGCACACGTAACAATTACAAGAGCATGTCGTAATTAGTATTCAATTTTTAGACTAATCGTAACCCAGTAGATAGTGTCAAAGTATCATTGATTAACCGTGCATAGTAGATAATTTGCTGACAGTAACGAGCAAGCAAGTAGTGTGCAAGTAAGTAGTTTGCGTTTACCCAATGAATACCTATTGCAAGGTGAATGACTGATATACTATGACCTGACTGTTACCCTACCACTTATCCATGGGCTAATTATTGCTGACTATAATTTCCCTCGACGATTTAAGACCGAGTTTAAGTAGGGAGACGTAGTTGTAGTGGTTGGGTTTCGTCTAGTAAATTATTACGCACGTTTAGCACCAATCCTCCATCCTCAATTATCCCAGTATTGCTTCGGCCTTCCAGGTCGTTTGGATCTTTTTATAATTTCCAAGTAAACGGAAGAAAGATTTAAGAGTTTATTGGTACTAAAATGAGTATTTTTTCATTTCTTCGATTGAATCAGGTGTTCTGCGATTGAAAAAGAAGAGGAAATTGAAAGAAGCTTAATTTGCGTTGAAAATTAAGAAATTAAACTGATATGTGTGTATATATATATATATATATATATATATATATATATATATATATATATATATATATATATATATATATATATATATATATATATATATATATATATATATATATATATATATATATATATATATATATATATATATATATATATATATTATATAATATATAATTCAATTCGATTCGATGTATTCAAACCTTTTTCCGTTTACTGAAATCAATTTGTATTGTAGTTTATCCTTATTGTTAGATCTTTGATTTCCCTTAGAAATTCGCTTTTTTCTAATCAGTTTTATGTATTTATAGACAGGCACTTGGAATGGTGATACTTTATTCACAATGTAAACCGTAGTTTAGTAGATCTAAAATTCAGTGCAGGGATTGAAAATAGATCATAAAAACAAACAAACATAAAAACTATATCTGATGTCCTCTGTCACTTCGAATTCTATATTAACGAACAAAAAGAAATTAAGAAAAGGGATGCATTTCGAACCTTGTATGGAAAATTTATCGATTATTCTGCATATCTCAAAGAAAAAAAAAAAGAAAGAAAAAAAAATATAATACAAAAATTCTATTAATTCTACAAGCGGAGGGAGGTGGCAGATCGGGGCCATTTTTTATCGGCTTTCACCGGGTGCGCACCTTCTGGGAAAGGATGGCCTGCTAGTTTGTGGGGAAAGAGGTCAACGGCCTTACAACAACGCCTTGCGCCTCAGGCGTACGGTCTTCAGGGCGCGGCCATGACCCACTGCCACGAATTCCATTGACCACTTTACCCGGTATTATTTGTATAAATGATTTTCACGGTTCCCGAAAAACTCTCGCCTCCACTTGTATGTCCATACATGTGATTCCCTTGTCCTGGAAAACTGGATTTTGATAATTACTGAGGAGGCAGTTAATGGCGGGTAAATAGTTACTGCAAAAAAGTGTTGACGAAAATCATCAAAACATCACGAAATAATTCATTCAACGAGCCGCTCAGAGGTATATTTATTTAAAAAATTACGATAATTATTATCCATATGATTATGGAAGGCCGGTGTAAGTTCGTGAGATGAGAGTTCGAGCTGACCTAGATTAGGTCCAGTTTGGTCAGGCGGTTGTTCCTCGAACTGGTTTTACCGTTAACATTGTTGTCCTCTTCGATAAGTAGGCCTGTGGTCGTACACTTGACCTCTATTCCGATGGCTCCTTCCTCTTGTCAATGCTTTGAAATACAGGGGCCAAATACGGACATTGAAAATCGGTATTTGTCCCACCTGCAGTGGCATTTTTATATTTTTTTTATTTCTTTATTCTTTGCTGTTTGAAGCCATGTCCTGCGGCTGCGAAGTTTTTATTCGATTCAAAATTCAAACTTTAATACCTATACAAGTAAGGGGAATATCGATAGTTTGATGCATTCAAGAATCTCATTTTATTAAAATCAAAACAGATGCCAAAGTATGTCCCATAGCGGCTGAATAGCTATTCAAACCTTGTTTCTCTTTCTCTTCCTCTGCAAATTAATTTTATTTTAACTGTTAGTTTTTGTGGGATTCCCGAACCCACGACTTATATGGAATTTCTTCTTTACACACGGTCTAGCTGACTTCCGCATCCAAATGCAGGAATGAAAAATATTAATTTTTATGAAAACGTGTCGAAACTATAACAGCACTTGAATCTTCTTACTGAATTCCAGCTAGCTCGAAAACGCGCGATTGCATAGCTACTTGATCACTTTGTCAGACACGAGTTGATTGCAGGACTTAACTATTCGCAATTAAAGCACTGGACACGTCAAAGAAACGATGATACTTGTAACGATTTAATGTACTTTTTTGACTGAATGTTCCCTTTTTTCACATTGATGTTTCTTCATAGTACCGACTGCGTGTCTGACCTACGAAATTGGCGAAGATTAGTTCAAAAATTGTAACGATCGACAAATTTAGCCTCTGGGATATTTGAATTTCGAAGTGACAGAGGATGGAGTTGGTTTCATTTTTTCATAGAAAACCGAGATATTTTGAAAAGATGAGAAGATTGTCTCCAACAGGATTTCAATGAAAAGATAATGAACAATTGAATAAATTAATTAATAATAATATGAATATTTTCAGGCGCGATGTCTACCACTTCAAGTAACCACGTACCGGCTGTTTACATCGCAAAATATAACCGTTTCGTCGACAACATATTGGGCCGCATAAATAAAATCCTTAGGACAAACTACAACCCGGTAACAGTAAAGCTGACGAATTTGAACGCAAAGACAAAGTCAAATAAAAAAAAGACAAAGGGAAAAGGCAATAGGAATAAGGGCATAAAGAATGCGACAAAAAAGAACGACAATAAGTGGAGCGAGAAAAGCGCATCTGCAACTACCATCAGTGATTCGGCTGATAGAAACGCTAGTTTATTAATCAATAACGTAGATTCAACCTCGCAGGAAAAGGTAGAATAAATTTTCAGCCAAAATCGTCTATATTCTAGTGAATTATTGAAAGACTTGTATAATCTCATGTGATGGTATATACCGCAATGCTGATTGATTAAATAACGTTGTTGATATTTTCATGATTAAGGGGATCAAGAATCCTGACGATGTTGAGACCTCGACCATCAATGACCTTGCGTTCAGTACCACCCCATCAAATTTGGAAACTAGTCGAGCTGCAGCGAACATTAACAAAAAATCTAACAAAAGGAAATCGTCTACGAAAAAGAACAAGGTATGAAATTTATTCAAAAATCATTGTTTAGATGTCATATAGCTCAGTGCAAATTCTACGACCGCGAAGATAAATTTCATCTTTAAATTGGTGAAAAATCGCATTTTCTAAAAGTATTTTCGATCACTTCTACTCCAATTCTTATTATTAATAAGAGTTGCGTCGTTTGTCTTATGAGAAACTTTTATTTATCATACCGATCATATGGCTTATAGACCAAAGCTTCCAACAGCAAGCCGAAGGCAAGAGCAACTTTGTACGGTTTATCATCATTACAACGAGTTGGTGACGTGTCGGTAAACATGATGAGTGACCACACGACGGTAAGGACGAAATTTTCATTGGGTCCGCTGACTTTGAGAGTAGAAAAGGAGTTTGGAAGGTCTGGCAAGAAGGAGTTACGAAGTGCTACAGCCACAACTGCAGAAATGTCTGGAAAATTAAATCTACGAGTCCTTCATGGCGGAGCGGCGACTCTCCATTCCATTCGTGTTCTACAACCAAAACAGGTTTGTCCATTCCTTGATAACATAGTTTTCACTTATCGACAGAGTAATCGGTCAGCAAAATGAAACTCGAAAGTTAAATAGCTTGTGGGAATCTTTTTCACTCTACCAATTTTTAATTAATTTTAATCAGCATGACAAACCAGTACTGTAACCCACATATTTGATTTCAATTAAATCGATTTACTCGACTTCCAACCCAAGGCCAACTATAATAAACATTTCGATGACGCGTATGTATACATATACATACATACCAATTCTCTACCGCGCGAGGAGTTGCGTCCGTGTAACAATGCAAACAAGTTTAACAAAAAAAAACTATGCTATGTCATTTTAATACTTGTGTATATCCTTTTTCCTTTCACTGGACCTCGTGAGCTCCCCAGATCTGGGCGAACGTTAAGAATTTCAAGTATGGACATAGGCATACATTTACAGATGATATTGTACTCAAAATATGTCTATATATGTTACACAACAACTACTGGGCACGAAAAAAATAGAAATAAAATAAAAAAATAAAAGAATAAAGTAAAACAGAACGAAACACGTAATACAATGTAATCCTATACTTTGGTCTATCAGGTACGCGTCGACAGCGCCGATGACCATGACCGGACCCGCGAATTCGTGTGGAAGAGATCATCGCACATTGCTCATATGGTCTCACAAAAACTATCCTCGGCTACAAAATCTATGCTACGCCCACCACCAGTTGTTGCCCTAGCAGCTTAAGACTATATTATATATATTTTATATAAAATAAGTTTAATGCAATAATTACTCATACAATAATAATAAATTTATAAAAATTTAATATAAAATAAACGAGAAATGTGACTTTGACGTATACACGGAAACAATATAATTAACTGTTTGTTCTTAAGGCTGCAGTTTGCTATATGTAATCTGTTATATCCTGTACTTAGAATTGATACAGTCTGAAGAATCTTCGTAATCTTTTCTATCGTAAGGATATGACAATACTGTTCCTACATTCAATAATTACGTCAAATTTATTATGAACGTCATTTTTCTCGATTTACAATAGATATTCAATCACTATTGTTATTATTATTATTACTATATTACTACTATTATTTTTATTAATATTATTATTATTATTATTATTATTATTATTATTATTATTATTAATGTTGTCATTATTATTATTATTTATGTCACATGATCATCATTATTTATTCCCATACAGCTATTGTTGTTACTAATTCTGCCATACTTCAAAAAACATATTTACAAACGTATACATGTATTACGATTATAACGGAATTAAACGGAGTTAAATTATTTATTCATTCAAATGGTAATAACTAGCAGTGTCATTGTATTGTTGGGTACTACGATACAATACGTTTTCATTATCTACCTTTTAACGCTAAACTAACCATTTTTCTATGAAATATTTATATTATTGTTTATATCTAATGTAATGATCAGGCAGAAAATGTTGGAGCAGAAAGACTTTTCCTGATTTGAATCAGTCCAACTAATTCTCCCTATACATTTATACATAGGTATATAGGTATGTATGTATAACACGATGCGTTGATATTTTTGTGGTCCGGAAATTAAGAAAAAATTTATATTACATATGAACCATTTAAAAATTAATATTACAGAAACGTTGTAATTGTGATACTTTTAAATGATTTGAAACCTTTTAAACATCTTTTAAAAATGTTAAAAATGAAGCGTTGTAAAAATAACACTGTAAAAATGTTATTAACGTAATAATATACGTTTGAATAAGAAATTTTGATATTTCTGTTACGTTTTAAAACGTTTTGTACTGCGTGGGAGAATGCAACATGCTACAGTTCTACATACAATATCAATTGACAGCCTGCTCCATGCACTTCGTACTTTAATCGTGATACATCACCCTTTTTGACAGACACGTTTAACCTCTATACTGGTCATACGTTAAAAAATTGAGAATACGAACAGAGATATAAGAAGATCTGATAATATATGGAACTATGCTGTTCGCAACGAAATATTTGTACACACATACCTACATACGAATAAATATATTTTATGGTATATGCTATACATCGGTTTTGTATTTTCAGAGTTAAAACATACTCTGCATGTTCTGACAATACAACAGGATACATCACACATTGGTCTCGACATTTAAACCATGATTGTTCCGTCGAATTAATGTCAATCGTTTGTAATTGTGATCGCACATACATACATACCTATGGCAGTCGTCTATCTCTCGAGAGAATTTAAACAGCGAAGTAAAAGGCGGCAATAAGCATCTTATGAAAGGAGGTGTCGGTGTGTAGCGCCTCTGTCGGACGTCACGTTAACCACATGAGTAAACAGTCGACCTGCCGCGTCAAGAAATGCACACGCACACGCAACGAACACTTGTTTGCATAGATTTAAGTGGGGAATAGAACTCATGAAATCACCGGTTACCAAGTAGTAGAAAAAACTTTCGAATAGGGTATTGAAAAGTTTGTTTAAACAAGCCTAAATATAATCGCGTTGATGGTTAAAAACAGTCTCAAAAATCCATTAAAATAACATCATAATCTTAATATTTTTTACAGTCTAAAAATCTAGCAAGCCGGTTGATTCGTGCGTATTTTTATATCGGTGGATGGAAATTACGCCGAGAAATCGAAACACCAATTATTTGATATATTTAACTTACACAAAGAAACGACTACACACACACACAATACAAGCGCGCGCGTGCACGCACGCACACACACACGTACACACAACCCAACTTCGCGTGTTGAAATAACAAAATTTCGCTTGCGCCGCACCGTCAGTTGCGTCCGCGACTCCAGCTCGGTAACAACTTGGTGTTGTTATTCATAAGACAAATCTTTCGCCTATTATCTCTCCTCTCCCCAACCTGTTGATACTCTGAATACTCCTCGTTTACCAACATTAAACGTAAACAAACCCGAATCATGGTCGCGTTAGTATCTACTTTAAAATCCGCTCCTTCGTTATACAATTTAACGTTAATAGGGTTCAGAAAATTATCAACAAAAGTCCAGTTGAATCCGGCGGACGAAACTAAAGAAGTAGTGATAAAATATCTCGACGGAAAGGACAATGGAATTGCAGTACTTGGTCTGAATCGTCCCGACAGTCGCAACGCTTTGAGTAAAAATCTTGTCGCACAATTCTATGAGTCTCTAGCGACTATAAAAGAAGACAATAACATCAGAACTGTAATCATCCGAAGTCTTGTTCCGAAGGTATTTTGCGCCGGAGCAGACTTAAGAGAACGGGCACAAATGCAGGCGCAAGATATCACAGAATTTGTGACATCTTTAAGAAAACTTATGAACACGGTAGAATCATTACCTACTCCGGTAATATCAGCAATCGATGGAGTTGCCCTAGGAGGTGGCCTCGAGCTTGCCTTAGCTTCTGACATCAGAACTGCAGCTAGCGAAGCTAAGATGGGACTTGTGGAAACGAAATTAGCCATTATTCCTGGAGCTGGTGGCACTCAGAGACTCCCTAGGATAGTGGGACCCGCCGTTGCTAAAGAACTGATATTCACAAGTAAAGTTCTTGACGGAGAAGAAGCCCGGCAACTTGGAGTGGTCAATCATGTTGTACCTCAGAACAGGGATGGCGACGCAGCTTATCAAGCTGCTCTAGCAATCGCTAGGGAAATTTTACCTAATGGACCAATCGGCGTTAGGTGAGAAACTAGTTTGTAAATTAAAAGTAAACCTTTTAGAAATATTTTTAGTAACAAACATTTCATAGGTATTGAAACAGAGGCGCCTAACGAGTCTGAGAATCCTGAAATTCTGTGATCATCATGTTCATGTAATTTGAGAATTTTTCAGATTTAACAAAAAAAAAAAGGTGAGATGCATAAAACCAGTCTTGATGTGAATAAACAACATTATTTTATCAAGCTACTATGTGAGTTTATATCAGTTTGTTTACACTTTTCGTGCTACAGTGCATCAAACAATGTGAACAAGCTATCATTGATATTGCGCTTATGGATACAATATATTGAAAAATATTGGATGATTTGAATGTAATTATACATGTTTAATCATCTGCGATGAGAAAAAGTACAAGGGGTTTATAATGATAGCGAAAGTATTTTGACCATGAGAGATCTTGTTTAGTTGAGAATGGGATTTTCCAATATGAGTATTAAGCTGATTTCTTGTTGTGTTTATTCCTGGATTTGAGCAAAGAATACCTAGAACATTTGTGTCATTTACTTTGTTTTAGTTATGGAGCCGAATGTTGATTGAGAATATTTCTGGTCACGCAACTGTCCCCCACCCTTTCGTGAATTTATTAGCATAGATAATCACGCTGGTCTGATGATGATGCTGCTATACATATATGCTTATGGCTCGTATGTTAATATGTGACCTTTGCCTTTCCAAGCTTACATCTTCTGGCTCACACGTGTTTCGATGTTTCAGAGAGATGAGTTTTTTTTAGAATAGTGCATATCTAAATTGTATACTCTGTGAACCTTGTTTACTCCTTATCTTTGACTCTTGAAATATCATTTCTCTTATCCACTTTATTCCTTTCATTTAAAATGAAAGGTTTTCATTATCGATCTCACATCTTTGTCATTAAATTGAC
Organism: Macrophya annulata; assembly: GCA_963924015.1. Classification (NCBI taxonomy): domain Eukaryota; kingdom Metazoa; phylum Arthropoda; class Insecta; order Hymenoptera; family Tenthredinidae; genus Macrophya; species Macrophya annulata. The sequence continues at coordinate 11,795,921 of OZ001262.1, forward strand.
TCTGTATAACTTCAAAGCACCGCTGTCTGTTGATATTTGTTTTATTACAAACCATCTATCAGTACGTACCTAAGCAGTTTTAGTTTTGAGAAAACCGAATCATCTATTTATCATACAATACAATAAATCAGTTTTAGTTTGTACACTTTCAAATGAAATTTTAATTTTCTATCCACAAATATTTCACTTCTACATTATTTTTTAATAACAGTCGTAGAAATATCACCCGGCTTTGTTTGCTGTATAAAATAATGAACCTCTATTTATATTTGTGGAAGATTAATCAGGCACAATTTTAATTAGATAATGTTGTATAATTGGTCTCTACCGGCCGCTTATCAAAATATTATGTCATTGCTGTTGCGGCAATGTTTATGCACAAAAAAAATTTCGCTTTCATTTATACGTTTTACGATGCTTGATCTTGAGGTATTTTTCATACAAGAAATGAAGTTTGATCATTTTTTTCTGTAAGTTATTTAATCACTTTCATTACCACATCCAACGGTCATTAATTAACTTTTTATGACTCTTTGCTAGACACAATAATTGAGCGTAGTCTTTCGTATCCAATCAAACTAACAGCAAAAACAAAAAATGTCGAGAAGTTCTAAACAGTGTCTCTCGTTGTTGGAAAATTATTCTACAAAATTTGAACCACACAACTCTCATCTTTGTTCTTATCATCAAACTAATGCCACGTGTCCGTAATATTAGCATTAAACTATTGCACACGTGAGTTGAAAAAATCTAAGCCTGTACTTACTGAATTAAATATATTTGCCATTTATCGCTTCTTATCTGTTACCTAATGACTTAATGACTTGGTTCTGCGATATTTTTTTCCTAATTCTTCAACCAAGTATACACTGAACTACAGTGATCCAGAAAGTCCTAATTATGTTCAAGATTCACCGTCTACTATGCAATTAACTAAGATCTATGAAATATTTGTTTTCAGGCTGGCCAAAGTAGCAATAAGTCAGGGCGTTGAAGTTCCATTAGAAGATGGATTCGAAATAGAAAAGAAATGTTATTCCCAGCTCTTGGATACCGAAGATCGCTTAGAAGGACTTGCTGCGTTTAAAGCCAAGCGAGTCCCTGTCTACAAAGGCGTTTAATTCGAACTTCTGTTTAATGCGTTTAACATTGACCTGTGGTTCACTAAGTATTGATAAGAGTAAGACTTTCCATTGGTAGTGTGGATGCTCGTTATTTCAATATTATGCAGGCTGTGGAGTAGTTTTTTCTACATACATCGATTAATTATATTTGACTAAAAGAAATCATTCGCAAGCTTATGAAAGTATAAATAGCAGCTGATCAATTCCGTTAATATTGCATCACGAAACGCAAACGTGATTACATACTGTTATCAAAATTAATCGATGATATTAACGTGCAATCTAATCACAACAACTTTATTATTAGTATAACAGCTTATCAAAAGACAAAATTTAACGATATTAGTCTCTGATTTAAAGTCAAGATAATCTGTCACAGCCATGAGATAATAGTTTTGTTTGTTTTCTTTTCAGTTTTTATAATGTCATTACATTTTATGTATATTGAACTGTCGACTAATGATTATGTGTTACAGCTGCTAAAGTTTACCATTTATTATATTGTTATAAGTATGATGTAAAGTTTGAAATCTTTTATAAGATATTGGAAGAAACGAAAGAAGACAAAAGCTAATGTATACACAGACCCATTTTAAATGCTTTAAGCATCACAGAAGTTGTAATATATTGTTTTTTTTAAAAGTTTTATAGATCTCTCTACCAGTGTTACATTTAATCAATTTATATATTTGTTAATGTTATATATTTGTTGGTCTTCCAAATTCCTCCATATTGCGATGACAAAACTTTGTTTCATTTTTCAATTTTGTATACAAAAAAACCAGATTGACCTTTATGAAAATTTAACTATCAACATATGTTTATGTCTCACAGAAGTGAATCCGTACTGATCTATGCATAATTACGGTATGCTTATCTAATATTCTGTGAAAATTCCATCTGAGATTATATTTGATTATGTATATTTTAAACATGATTAGGCTGCCAAACAAAGTTTTCATTATGATTATTCAGATCGTTATCAGCTCTGACGTATGTGTAACTAATGATAATATAATCGTTGCTTTTTTTTTTAATGCTACATGAAAACTGAATACATTTAAGCAGAAGTAGCGGCTAACAAACCTCGATACAATTACATAAGTTATAACTAAGTACGTTAAAATTTTGTTACGCATAGTAGAATAAGGGAATGGGGGAATTTATTTTATATTTTTTATTTTATTTAATATTACTAAAGTTATTGTTGAAATTTCCATGATGATCCAGGACGAGAAAGAAAATTTTCTGTCACCAAAAGCGGTTGCACAATAAAATGTATTTTTTCTATCAAACTGAATATTTTATTGTATATAATATATACGGTTTAATAATAAAAGAATAAAATTATCTTAACAATTAAACTCACGAGCCTGAATTATTAATTATTTGCAAAAATTGATATCAGAGTATCAGAAGACAAAAATCTGCCCACTTAAATACTCATAGATACAACAGGGTAGTATCAAACGTTTGATAAATCGGCCATATCCAATTTTTTATCTTTGTACCTTTGATTTTTCTAATCGATTGAATCATCAATTTGTAAACTTTTAACGCGTTGGAGTAGCTGAACCAACAAACATAGAGCTGAGAATTTCAAGATTTCTACCTCCGTGCTAAAAAGTTTGATAATTATGAGTGAGTCACGAGTCGGTGTTCCAAACATTGAGATACTTTTCGCCCCTCAAAATAACCCAGCGGAATTTTTTTGCTTTTGGACCTCATCCTCAGCCTCATGCCAGGCAAGTATCATCTTATGTGGAACATGATACTCGTGAGAGCTTGTAATTAGAAGGATGATCTCGTGACCACAGGTAAAATATTACCAAACTATGGATATTAAGTTTGCTAGCGTTGCAAATCAGGTCATATGTATTTGAATAAAAAAAAAAATGTTTCTGAAAAGATTAATGTTAAATATTTGCCAGAAATTGACCCAGTCTTTGATCAACTAGACGGATTATATTGAATAATTATACAGACAATTACTGAATATCTTTTGTATTTTGCTACAGAGATAAAATTACATGATTTATATCGTTGACTTCTCAAACTGGGCTCATATCATGCATAAATTCATGGGGATTTCCAAGTGAACTTCACCTGGGTTTGGTTGCGCCATTTATAATTCCGTTGAAACTTTTTTGGGTGATAGTATGACGCTCGAAAACATGAAAAATATCCCCTTTTTGGCTTATGAGCCTCAAAACCTACTTTAAAAACGCCCTATCCGATTTCGACGAAAGGAAAATCAAAAATTTTCGGCTCTCAAAATGAAAACTTAAGATCCAAAGTTGAAAGTAGGCCAATGTTTTTTTTCCTATTTTTCATCGTATTTTCTATTTTTATGCATGATATTGTACGTTGATATAAACCTATTTTTCAAATTCTATTAAACTATCATATCGAAAAATAATACAAGAAATTCAATTTTCAAAATGATTGTTTAATGCAGTTTGAAAAATAGGTATATTACCGTACAATATCGTGAATAAAAATAGAAAAACGACGAAGAACAGAGAAAAAATCGTCGGCCCACTTTAAAGTTTGGATTATAATTTTTTATCTTGAAAGCCGAAAATTTTCGTTTTTTTTTCATCAACTTCGATTAGCGCGTTTTTGAGATAGGTTTGGAGGCTAATAGGTAAAATCTGGTTGATTACAAAGAAACAAGAGGATTTTTCGATATGATAGTTTAATAGAATTTGAAAAATGGGTTTGTATTAACGTACAATATCATGCATAAAAATAGAAAATACGATGAAAAACAGGAAAAAAACATTGGCCCACTTTGAACTTTGGATCTTAATTTTTCATTTTGAAAGCCGAAAATTTTCGGTTTTTTTTCGTCAATATCGGTCAGGGCGTTTTTAAAGTAGATTTTGAGGCTCATAGACAAAAAAAAGGATGTTTTTTCATGTTTTCAAGCGTCATACGGCGCGGCCAAACCCAGCTCAAGTTCACGTGAAATTCCCCATACGTATGTGTACATTTATCAATAGAAGCAAAGATCAGCTAATCGTTCCCTATTTTCATGAAATATGTAGGTACAAATGGTATCGAATCGATGACGTTAAGTTTTTTTCATTTTGGGTATTAGGAAAGAATTCTTTTTTCCAAAAATATTCAATGCTTATGTCTAAGACGAATTTGGTTCTGTTACCAAAAGAAAAATTTTAAAAGATAGTTCAAGCTGAATCCTAGAAATCCGAGATTAAGTACACACAACGATATTTCACAGGATATTATCTATGTGATTTCTACTCCCAATCTTATTGATATTCTTTCTATACATTTACAAACCTTTTTATAATTAGAACCAGTTAGGAACGCAAAGTGGAGGCGATTTGAATCTATAAGGATTTGAAAAACCTCTACATCCTACAGTTTGTGAATAAAAAATTCAAATTAATTTCACTAGTGCCACAGAGAAATTGTTAAAGACATTGCATTGGGACAGGTAGTTGTCCCTTCGAATTTCTCTCCCTAACAAGAGTCATCAACATCTTGAGCTGCCTAACTGTGTCTTCAGGGCTCGTAACACGATGACCAATAGTCAAATCACTCTCATATATTTCGTGATCATTGCCACCTGGCTCAGTCTTATCTCCAAAGAAATGGATCTCGTCGTAACCTTCGACGTATTTTAAACAGTATGTCTTATCCCATCCGTTTGGAAAAATGTCAATAGATATCTGGCCACCTGGAGAATGAAAAAATAAATAGTTTTCGCTGTTTTAAATATTCTAATTTATTTTTGAATAAAGAAACAGTCAATTTCATCACGTCAAAAAACCTGCAGAGTCTAATTTCGCTATTTAAATAGCCTAGAAATTTAGATACTCGCCTATACTGAAGGTGAGAGGAAGGTGGGGAAACTCCTTCTTCAAAGCCTGAACAAATTTCTGTCTTATATGATTCTCCTTGTCGAATTCAAAGAATTCGTCTCGCTCCGCTTGACTACAGTTTCGCCCTACCGGGCAGACATTTATCAAGCCTGTACGAAACTCTATGAAAGTACCTCGTTTCACGGGAATTTTAAGATCCGCTATATATCTCAGACAGAAATTCAGCAGCTCTTGTAACTGCTCTTCGCCAAGTTCGTCCAAAATTGACTGAAAAAAAGAGTGATGGAGCGTTCAGTAAAGTTATTAAAACATTTTGGAGCTAGACATGTATTTTAGCTTGGCATGTACTCTGTGTACCTCAGTAATGAGCTGCTTTCCATCCCGGTATGCGACTAGACCATTTTCAGCAAATACGTATTTAAATTTATTGACAACATTGCTGCCTCCCATTTGTTCCTCAATCTTCACTAGGTCAGAACCACCGACAAGGCCAACGTCAAACTCGTTTTTTATTGTTTCTAAGAGGAACTTTTCAACGTCTGGTTTGATGACCTGCAGATATACAGAAACGTCTTATCTCTACATTTTATACTCCTAGGAATGAAAAAGGGGAATAAATAAATCGTACTTGGGCATTCCAATACGTGGCATGAATATTCGATGGGTAATTGTATCTTGTGGTGCATGTAGTCGAGTGAGTGAAAGCCAGAAATTTGCTAGCTTGGCACGTTGATCTAATGCTTTTCTATGTTTACGTTATTCTATTAGCTAAAAGCTATTTTCTGACAGCATTCAGCTCATAGTATGTAATTTAAATTCGTTGAGAAGAGTTGGGAGTAAGTTTTCAGCTAAAATTAATTAAATCGATCTGAATCAGAGTTCGGAAAAATAATGATTTCTTGAATATAATAGAACCAACACATCAGTTTCTTTTGATTTCCTAAATTTGAAACTTGTTTTCAACGTTATGAAACTTTTCATACAATTTACAGGCGGTCTTATAAGCTTGAAATTAAAGAATGTTCAACAACTGGCTAATTGCTGAGTACTCAGCTGGTATGGAGAGAATCTTTTCTACCTTTCGTTTTATGTATTCAGAGCTCCAGAACGAGGTAAGATCAAAAAAGCTGGACACGCTTGATCTTTTTTTCAACTTATTTAATGATTAAAGACATAAAGATGTATGATACATCTGATATGGGAGTATATACTATATTTATACAATTTTGCATAGTTTTTATCAACAAAGCTTTCAGCCCTCTCAAATCATTTCCTATCCTCATGCCTCAGAATTTTCTATGTAAAATGATAATTCAATATGATTAGAAAAAAATCATGATCAAAATGAATAAAACAGAATTTCAATGTTCAGTTTTTTTCATTTTTTTTTTTTTTTTTTTTTAATACAAGTGGTAAAGTAGCTGAAATAGAATACTTAAGGGTATAAATTTCGTTTATGAAAAAGTATTTTAAAATGTATACGTGAAGCATGAAAAAGAGGTTGATTTTTAACCATATCCAAATTAGTGCAAGCATGTTTTAATTATTGGTTATCTTCCTATTTTTTCTCTATACAAAATTGTTACGATTACTAATAAATTATAGATCAAAACTAGGTATATACCTGACGAGAAGCAGTCACCGTTCCATCGACATCAAACAAACAGATGATCTTCTTGTTAGCCATAACTGAAAACAGTATAAATATCAGTATAAAACGGTATAAATAGAAGTATAAAACAAGATTAAATGATTAGTTCAAGTTTTTTACGTAGACTCAAGTTTGTGTAGTTTCGGATTCAAGTTGGCAGAAATAAATTTGAAATAGGGCAACAACTTATTCTGACATAACCTAACTCAATCTGTAGTAGTACGAAATTTAACGAACGGTATACGACGTATATTGAAGGAAACAAAGAACGTGAAAAACGGACTATTATTGGAAAATACCATAAGGTCGTCGAGATCTGTTTTCTTTTAGACAGTAAAAAGTGAATAAAATATACCTATACCTGTAATAAAAAGAAGAAAACCGGAGAGAGAAAGGCGGTGTCTGGTAATTTTACTCGTGAGTCCACGTAGTCATGAAACGTACAATTCACGTGTCACGAGCTTATCTCTTAAGGATTATTAGTACATTTTTAAACAAGTGTTTAAACTTGAACCAACCGTGCGGACGACAGCAGCCTGCGGATAAAGTAAACATCGTGGAAAACGCGTGCGCTGGTCACACGTCTTATTCTACATTATATGTGTGCATGTAGTTGTACATGATACAATCGTAGGAACTGAAGCAGAATTTCATTAACAAAATGATAAGTGGGAAGGGAAATATCATCGTTTTCATACACGTCGCGGTTTTATATATTCTTATTCTTTTATTGGATAAAAATGTTTACGCGGCGTCAGTTAATACTCCTAGAAACGTCTTACTCATCTTGGGTAAGATTTACGATTATTATATTTAACCCCTGACAGGCAAACATCCAAACCACCTCTCGAGGCACTGAGTGTAGAAAATACTTCTAATAAAGCTGTCAAGATCTTTTTTTTTTAATTAAAGTTCAAACAATTCCGAATGAAATGGTTGTATTATGAATGTAATTAAATTGAACTAAACAAATAAAAATGAACGTTGAAGCTCAAAAATGTGAGTCAATCCTTACAGTCTGCTCCAAGAGTACAAGATTTTTGGGGGGGAAATTTTACACTCATTGCCTGTCAAGGGTTAAGATTACCTATGTTTACTTATTGTAAGATTATTTTAACATCGCTGTACAGGTAGGCAAACTATGAGCAGTCTTAAGGGACTGTACTAGACAGGCACTCACGGTTTACTTGTGTCACATGTATCAGGTCAATGGAGGGTGGAAAATATAGATACTTATTTAATTTTGATCTATTATTCTGTGTTCTCTTTATTGCAGGAAAATCGAGAATAGATAGAATATTATACATTTTTTCACCAGGGGCATAATCCTTGACTGTAATAAGAGTTATGCTCTGAATAGAGAGAGTATTGGGTTCGCGTAGTAGCTTGGGTAGTCCGGACGGACAAAACGTGTGCAAAACTTTTATTAGGGGCTTTAAACTCTACTGAAATGAGAGCTAAGCTTCAAAAGATGAGAGTTTTGAGTCGGTAGTCCGAACGGCCAAAAATCCCGAAAAATAATGAATCATTGTAGGTAAACCATCAGGACAGATAGAATATTATGAGTTTTTTTTGTGCTAGGTACGTAATCCCCAAATCAAATAAGAATTATGTTTCAAAAGAAAAGAGATTCGGGTTGGTGCAGTAGTGTCCATTAGTCTGGATAGACAAAAAATAGTCTAATCAGATATGAGCTACATTTTTCAATATAACGAAGTGGAAATTTTTCACAAATTCGTTTCAAAGGCTTTTGTATCACATATCAAAATTTGAAGGAAAAAAAAAATTTCGGAAGGCAAATTCATAAGGCACTCTGCTAGATATATTTCGTATATAAGATGAGTGCCTGAAAACTCAGAAACAATTCTTTGCCTAATCATGTAAGTACACTTAGGTATGTAATTTTTTCATTACAGCTGACGATGGAGGCTTTGAAATGCGATCATACAGAAACAAAGTTTGCCAATCCCCAAACCTTGATATTTTGGCTAAGAATGGGTTGATTTTTAACAACGCATATACATCAGTAAGCAGTTGTTCACCGAGGTATAAAAACCATCCCCCTGTTGCTTATATAATTATACAGATACAGTTCAATGAGAACATCAAATTATCAACATCTGAAACAGCTTTTGTTTCACAATGTAGTGGAAATCTTCTTTTTAATCCATTATAGCCGGTCTACTATATTGACTGGGATTCCGAGCCATGCTAATGGGATGTATGGTCTTCACCAAGGTGTACATCACTTCAATTCTTTTGATGATGTCCAAAGTTTGCCCAAAATCTTGAGCCAAAATAACGTCAGAACTGGTACGCTGTTGATGACTTATCACAACTCATTCCTGGTTCAAAATCTTAATAAGAATCAGAATATTATGAAATAGTAACAAAAACTTTATTACCCTATTTGGATCCCATTTAATTCTATGACTAGGAAATTCCAGATGGTTTTTTTTATTGTGAAATAATATCAACTGATTTATTTCGAAACAGGTATAATCGGCAAGAAGCATGTTGGACCTAGCAGTGTTTATCCGTTTGATTTTTCTCATACTGAGGAAAATCATTCGATTCTACAAGTTGGGCGTAACATAACTAAAATCAAGATATTAGTCCGAGAGTTTCTTTCCGAGAATAAATCCAAGTGAGCAAAAGATGCTTATGATTTTTCATCTCTGAGTCTGATATTCAAAATTGCTTTTAATGAATCGTCATTCTTATTGCAGGCCGTTTTTTTTATACGTTGCATTCCACGATCCGCATCGGTGTGGACACACTAATCCAGAGTACGGTAATTTTTGTGAAAAATTTGGAAACGGCGCAGAAGGAATGGGTACCATTCCTGATTGGTATCCAATTTACTATCAATGGGAACAAGTCCAGCTCCCATATTTCGTCCAAGATACAGAAGCAGCTCGTAAAGATTTAGCGGCACAATACACTACCATTTCAAGGCTGGATCAAGGTGCTTTTCAGCAATTTTTCAAGCAATATCTGCTCCTTAGATTTCTTTCATCAAAATTATATTTAAGATCAATTTTTGCTAGTCTTATTCGACTTGCTATTCAATATCTTTGAACAGGAGTGGGACTGATCTTAAAGGAGCTTGAAAATGCTGGATTCAAAGATGATACGCTTGTTATCTACACCTCTGATAATGGTATTCCATTTCCTGGTGGCCGAACCAATCTGTACGACCCAGGTAAACTTGAGCATATTGCAGAGGGAGTTTAGTTTGGAGCATATAATCGAATTTAATGGATTTTCATACTTCAACAATTCTAGAACTATTTCTATTCAGATTCTTATATATCTCTGTGAGAATAATAAAGGCTAGTCGTTTCGACGACTCTAGTTGATTTGAAGGCACTAAAGCATTAGAACGCAGCATAATTTTGGATCTCTTGAATAATTTCTTATTCTGATGATACAGGCATGGCAGAGCCGATGATAATATCATCACCATATCATGTGAAAAGAAGAAACCAAGTAACTTATAGCATGACATCTCTTTTGGATATCGTTCCAACTATATTAGACTGGTTTAATATCTCTGATACGACAGAACAATTTGAATGTAATAATGTGGCACCATCGATTCCACGGATGGGAAAATCACTTCTTCCTTTGCTGAGCGAAGGTAGACTTGCATAAATTATACTTCAGTTTCAATTGATTAAAAAAATGTTACAATTGATTTTGAAAGTTTCAGTTGCTTTAGAATGCCTCATATCTCCAGCATATTAAAGACGTCTTAGAATATAATATTCGTGTCTCTTTAGAACCAAGCGAGAATGATACAGCTGTGTTTGCTAGCCACACGCATCATGAGGTCACCATGTACTATCCTATGCGGGCTATCAGAACGAAACGATACAAGCTAATCCACAATTTAAATTATAAAATGCCATTCCCTATCGATCAAGATTTTTACATATCACCGTCCTTTCAGGTAATTCAATTTGCATATACTAGCAATGAGATACTCTAATGTCTCTGTACTATAATGATACTGTACAGTCTCTTCAATTATTCGAGTACCACCAATACGTAGCAGCTAATGCTAATGCTAATATTTCTTCTGTAGGATATTCTCAACAGGACGCGAAATAACCAGCCGCTACCTTGGTATAAGACTTTAAAATCATATTATAATCGACCTGAGTGGGAGTTATATGACCTGAAATATGATCCCACAGAACTTACCAATATTGCTTTAAAACCGTCTATGAAGGTAAATATTTATCTTGCAAATATACACTTTATTCACCTAGTGTATATCTGCAGTGTTTTAACAGACAGTATAACTCGTATAATAACACATGCTGATAACTCGAGGAAATTTTATTGTTCGTTGAATTCGCTTTAGACAAAATTCATTCCACAAATATTACATAAAGCGTATTTCAAATAATGAATGCGCAATTAGGATATATAAATTCTAGTCCAATTTATTTCTCATGCATTTAATTATGATTTTAATTTCAGAGTATATTCGCAAATTTACAGACGAGATTATTCAACTGGCAACAAACTACACAAGATCCTTGGATATGCGCTCCTAATGGAGTGCTTGAGGAATCTGGTGCTTACAAAAATAATCCGCAATGCATGCCTCTTTATAATTTTGACAATTGATTTGCTCAAGTGAGTAGATGGTTAAAGAAGACAATACAAAAAAAATATGAACAAAATAATCACCCATGACTTTTACTAATAGGGAAAAATATCCAAATATTTTTCACACATATATGGAGCAAGAATTTATGACAATTGACAATACTCACTTGGTTCACGATTTATTATAAATAATCTAATAAGGTACAGGCATTTAATTCTCATCTAGATTAGATCAATAAAAGGTTTTTTTTTTTGTAGTTTTCAGGTATTGTTTAATTACCATGATCATTCATATCTGTGCTAATTTACTTTTTAGATCTTTAACGTATCTCGTTTGTTCGTTCGATTTAATCATTTGTGAAAAAGTAATATGTTAATTACAAAACGAACTGTACTTTTTAAATACAGAATAAGAAATTCTATCGTTTCGGGGTTTGCACACGCAGTGTACGAAGTATAAATATCGTCAGAAAAAAATTCAGTGCAATAATAATCAAAGAGATTTGGCATTTACAAGTTTAGGAGAGTTAAGTTCTCACTTGAAGCAATTAACTCGCTTCTATTAATATCTTAGAAGTTTATGAAGAAACAATTTATCTAAATAGATCAAGACGTAAGAATTGACGTACATGCTTATTAGGGTGGTCCTTATTTTGGATATTTTCGAAAAACAAAATATAATTAAAATACCTTATTGTGCCTCTGGCTGTTAGCAGCAACTAGCCAAGTTTCAGAATGTTTGATGAATTATCACGTGAGATAACAATTTTTGTACGATCAATGCATAAAAGTACATGTATTTTTGCATTTGAAACTTTGGTCGCTTTGGGGCACGTGTTAATATCAATATTAAAAGCTCAAACTTCAGAGGCGTTTTTTATTATATATTTGGAAAGATTCTGGGGGGCGGCCGGATCAAATTTCGAAAGTACCCAAAATAAGGACCACCATAATGCTTATATACCTCATTCAGTTTTGACTAAATGCTGAAAGATTATTACATTTCGAATAAAACACCGAATGTTTGTATTCTTTGAAGTCATGGTCTGCGTGTTTAAAATTTAAAGTAAATGTGGATGAGAAATCAAGTGAATCTGATTATATGTAATTCACAAGCTGTGTTTTTGTATACATTTTTACGCTAAATAAACATAAGTTTCAACAAAAAGAAAAGCGTATAAATTATTATCAATAATACCTAATTAATTGTGTCATGCATGTACAATCAGTGGAATTAATAATCAGCGTCTCATTTCATTGAGATGATTTATACCTGATAATACTCATAAGTTTAATAAATAATTATTTATATGGATTCCATAGCTCAAATCAACATTAAAGATGAGCCAAAGTCCAAATATCTAAGCTTCTTTTCCTTCCAAATAATTCCTCTCATTTCTAATACGATAATCCAAAAACTGGATAAGAAGTTCAGTATCTAATCTCTTCCTAATATAAAGAATCTCTATATTCCAGGGGCTCATTAAATTTTTGTTGACAATAATTTATGACGGCGTAGTCATACGAGATAAAGAAAAATTCTTCATCTCTCTTTCCCGGTGCCTCAGAAGTGCTTCGTTCAGTTGTTTAACGTAAGCAGATGATTTGTTGGCAGATCTCTCTATTGTGTTCATCTCTGCAGTTATTTCTTCGATCTAAATATTACATCGGAATGTTAATAATGAAAATAAATCACAGGCGGTATATTTTACACATAAACTAAAACTAAGATGAATCACATTCTTTAGCTTAGATAAGGCTCAAGAACTTTTAGATAAAGATATACTAACGTATTGCCTATATGCCAAGAACCTGTAATGCTTCTGGTTATTTTCATAAATTTGTTTAAATTGGATCATTAAAATCAGGCATAATATTATACCCCCTATTAATACCACAGAATGCATTTTCTGTAGCCTGCGTAAAGACGACATTACTAAATCAAAGATTATGTAGTAAATATATATTCTGTCGTTGCAGGCAACCTGCGAAGTTCATGATTTCTGAAAAAATAAACGGTAATTTTAGTTTTTTCGTATAAATATTAAAGCTTTTATTCTTTATTTTTTTTCCAATCATACTGACGTCAGATAAACATTGGTAGTTGATTTCGAGGTATTTAAATTTGATGGATAAAGTGCTATCAACTGATAACAGTAGGTGGAATTTTGATTATATAAATTTTTCGCCCATTATTCATATTTTATTCATAGTTAATGTCACGTATGAGATTGTGAAGTTTGTTTCTTGTGTGGAGGTTATGATAGATCTGACCTAACCTGACCTGACCTGACCTAACATAACTTAACACTGTGGTCCATGGGGTAAATAATTGGGAAACGATTCTTTTCAAGTCTTGTTCGCTCGGTTGCTTAAATCTAATAAAATTTGACCATTTTGTAGCGAAAATCGTGAGTATTATAACTTCTCAAATAAGATAGAACCCGACAAATCAAACTATTTGCGACATCCTCAAAGATAAATACACTTAACACTCACATATCCTAACCTATAAAAAGCTTATTACATACCTTCGGTTATCTCATATCTACGAACTTGTAAATATCCTTTGTACTGGCGTGTATTCAAATTTTTCACCATGGCTAAGAATTATCGTCCCAATTTCATATTCAACTTTAATTTCGCATAATAATATTCGGCAAACTTTCTTTTTTGCAGATCGCGGAAAAAATCGAAAATAATAAAAATAACTAAGTAGTAATGAGTCGGTACGTGAACCTCGCTACCGTAGCTACAAGTTATGCAAAACGTATGAATCGCCTTAGCAACAGAATATTTGGCGAGGTAGTAAGAACTACGAATAAACCTTCTATGAAGGTAGTTAAAATGTTTTCGGAACAGCCTCTCAACGAGCGTAAAGATATTGTCGAATATTACCCAAGGCATCCTGAGATAGGGAAATTAATGAGAGAACTTCGTTACTACGGTTTATTCAGAGATGAACATCAGGACTTCAAAGAAGAGATGATACGTCTCAGAGCTTTGAGAGGGAAAGGGAGACCTCCGAGAGAAAAGCGAAAGAAGGAAGCGGAGTAATTTTCAGCCCGTAGTTTTTGGGATAGTAGATCATACATCATGTCTTTGAATTAAATCGCGTATAAGTTTTTATTAAAATTCGCTATTCGCTTCCAAAATTGTTTCATTCACCTATTCTCTTTATGTCGTGCAGCAAAAACTGTTCTAATCTACTATGTAATATTTTTATTTTCATTATCATAATATGATTAAAGTACAATTGAAAAATATGCAAGGAATATAACACTAAATAGACTTCGTTCCCTTGAATACAAATATAAGGAACTCGAACTTCCGATGAAATAATCTTCATCCAAAGGTCCTGAGAAGTCAGTATCTTCTAACGCATCTTTCAAGTCTAATCTCCTAGCTTTTTTAACATTGTTATTGCTATTTTTCTGTTCATTTGGTTGACCTAAGTAACTGGATTTTCCTTTCCTGGTTGGAAATGCAATCACAATGTCTTCGATTATAGCCGTGGCTTCTTTGTTTTGACCCACTTCGAGGTATTGCTTCAAACTATTCCCTCGCTCCCTCACAATGTCAGAAGGTATTCCATAGTTGGAGGATACTTCGCTGTAGTCATTTATATGGTATAGATTTTCTACTTTTGGTGGTATATCTCGCATTCTTGACGAGTTAGAGGTCTGTACCTTCAAAGGCTTCCATACTCTGTTAACTGGATTTTTGTTAACATTGAATCGCTGATGCCGAGATTCGGAAAAGTCGGTATAATTCAAAGCTCTAGCTCCAGACGCTATGCTTCCAAGGTATTGATCATATCCATAAATACCTGGTGAGATAGGTTTACTGGCATCGTCCCACCCGTCAATATTTCTGTCGTTAAATATCAAATCGTACATCCAAGATCTGTAATAATAATCTTAGTTATATTTGGAACAATTTTTTATGCTTTTTCCATTGCACGTGATTTTACCTGAAAACACTAACCCCGAGATAAGTGGGGATCATGCCACAGTCCAAGGAGAAATTAGACCAAGAAGCAATTCCTAGAAGAATCATTCGTTGATACCGATCTTCACAGACAATTGGAGATCCAGGATTTCCTGCACAGGCTTTCATGCCTTCGTCAGACTCTCTCATAGCGCAGAAGACATTGTTGTAGTTAGTATTTCCTTTTAGCATGTACGTACAAAGCTTCCAAGGATTTAGAAGCACATGACTATATTGGATAGGCTTTGCTAAGACTTTTGTGGATGGAGCAACGTAGCTCTGCCATCCAAATATCAAACATGTCTTGTAGTCGTCGTCTAGTCTGACCGGGGCCACATCCAGTAGCTGTACTTTGTCGTCGCACATATCAAACGGTTTAATCAATTTCAACAAAGCAATATTGTGCTCGTGGTCGTGTATCGTCGAGTAGGCTTTGTATTGTGGAAAAATGTAGGTGGCTTTAATTCCCAATGTTTGCCTGGACCCCGTGCCATTCAGTCCCGTAGCGTACAAAGTAATGGACTGTAATTTAGTAGCAGAGAATAAGTTTATATGGAGTCCAAATCATTACTTATAACATTTTAGTTAAACTGGCAATAAGTTTTAGTGCAAGACATCAAACCCTCCAAGAAAAATTTCTTTGGGTACGAATCAAGACAAATAAAAAGGTGATGACTGCATTTTGATGATAGTATTAAACCTATGATCGTATCATCGAATGGGAATATTATTTTGACATACATTTCGTTTAAACTGAACGCATTGTGCTGCTGTAAGAACCCATTCAGGTGAAACAAGGATTCCACCGCAAGGAGTGATCGTTTGGAACTGAATTAACCAGGGGAATTGACCAGTGGTGGCTATGACTCCACGTAAAGTTGTCGCCAAGGATTGTTCTCTGTAATTTAATAAGACTAAGAGCGATATAATAATCTTTGACATATTTATTTTTATTAAAAAAAAAGACTGTTCTCAACATTGATTTGTTCTATTATGCAGCCAAAACTAACTTGCAACTCACAATATTAAATTCATTTTTTGATTGATTGATTTAAATTCTAAAATTAAGGCGTGCAATCGGAGGGAAGTAGAGAGAAGAATAATCACTATATAAAAAAGAAACAGTTTATTGTAAAATAAGGGTCATTATAATCTTATGGGAATATAATCATGGCACATAATTGCATACGCAAAACCAACCTTAAAAATTATGTCTTAGATCGCTAGAGCTGTTCGGGATAAAAATTCTAAAATTAAGATCAACATCTTACTGAGAACATAAGAAATGCTCGATAGAAAACGCTTCAAGCAAAGAGCATTTTTCAACAGTCGTATTTACAGTTAGATATAAATATTCTTATAATTCTTCTTTCTCATTTTTTGGTCGGTTAAAACCTTCTTGATCAGTTTTACTAGAATTTTTCTTCTTTTTCTTTTCTTTATTTTGCTCAATCGCAGGCTTTCCAGTTTCACCTTTCTCCTTCAAGCAATTATCGTCCTGGCCTTTCAATGCTCGATCCGAACACAGATATCTGAAAAGTATAAAAGGAATTTGTTACTTTGCTCATTATAAGTAGACCCAAGGGTTATTGGAAATGCATATTTAAAGGGAATTTAGGTAACCGCCAGAATATCGAACAATCACAGAACTGTGAGTTATAAAGGGAATATTTTTGCCTCTGACATCACAGTGAGATCAGATAAGGAATGGAAAAGCGTACAAGTTTGTTCTTTGTTAAAATCATTGGATAATTCGAATCATATATTTGGAATGCCAATCAGTAGTTTCACAATTTTATCTAGTTCCATCTAAGAAAGCTTTCTCAAATCTTTTCGCAACCTGGAGCCTCAGAATTTTTTATTTAGAATTATGATTCCAAGTCGAATGCAGGGAACTGAATTTTAGGCACCAGAAAACATGATTTGAAGCAACCAATTGATTCAGATGATTATCTTCAATCATGTGAATTGTGTCCAAAGGTCCTTTCTATCTATGAAAAAAATTTCTGATATATAATCTAGGCATTAATTTTACCAAATTAATGAATCACCTGCTCAATGGAATCTTCCCTTGGTGTTCAAAGTACCATTCTTCAATATCAGCTTCATGGTTTTCCAAAAGACTTTCGCACTGGGTTTTCAAGGTAGTAATTTCTACAGATGGTCTATCCCATAGTTCGTAAGGAATACCCAAATCAACTTTCACTCCTTTATCTCTATATAATAGAAAAAAACATTCCAACAAATTGATTTTTCATTAATATTTTCCACTTTTCTCAATACTTTTACAATATACTTAATCCATCGCCTTGTCATCATTATCATTAAACCAGCAAAAAGTAAAGATTTCGCCTTACACAAGGCCATGCAAAGTCTTGAATGTCTGGCTCATTCCCTTAGCGAATCTAGTGCTGTCTTCTCTCTCCTTATGGATATTATATTCAAGTATTCTTTCGCATACGCCATCCAAAGATTCGACCAATCTCAGCTCCCTGTGATTGTTTACATTTTTTTTCTCAATTGTCAGTTTGATAATATAAAAATATCCTAAATTGAACTCACGATTTTTTGTACTCTTTCTTCTTTTTAGGCGCAACGTCATCCAGCGAATAGCTCAGCTCCAAAACATCACGAGATTTTCCTGTTTCTTCTAGGCGATTTTCCAGCTCCGTCGCAAGGACTTTACATACTGTGAATATCGGTTATTAGATCGATGTATAATCGGAAACTAATTTTGATGAGATTATCTTCTTCACGATTCCTGAGGTTAGGAATATTCTCACTAAAATATCCGGGTAATATTCGTCGTAATAGTGAAGTGAATGTTTAATGAAATACCTTTTTCACTCACCCTCGCATTTGTTTGCATATTTTACACCTTCTTCTTCTTCTAATCCGGCGTAGACGTGTAATATTAGTAAAGTTGATATGAATACTCGGTACATGTTTGTGCTTGTCGCTACACTACTTTAGAATAATTATTTTACGTGATTAACAAATGAAATCAAATAATTGAATTTTCGGGATGAGGATTTTTCAGAATCGGAGCATCTTGTATCGTGCAGTTTATTCCAATCGTAAAACTGTAAATCGAAGTCGTTTTGAGCTTCTCTTTTGTCGACGTCGGGATAACCTCTAATATGTGAGACAGTTTTTCTTCACTCACTCGCTAACCAATGGCGTTCAAACACAACGTTGAAGCGATTATTTCGGACCTATGAAATAAGGGATTATACACGGGATGATTGGGCCACGTCTTGCTTAATCTTACACTTAATCTAATCTGACAATTTATGTATACTGTTTACGGAAACGTAAATTCCTTACTCTGATGTAATGTCATTCTTTGTCTGCTTTGAATTTTTACCATCCCAATTGTATAACACCACAGATTAACACATACATGAATCATATACCCTGTAAGAACAGAGATTTTAGATTCTGTTGTGATTTTTCCCTGATATATCAAAAGGGGTGACGTGTGGAACGCCGTCGTTTTTGAAGTTGGCAAGTTTAGACTTTTAGTATAGTTCACTAATTATATATTTAACATGATTTATCATTCAGAGTTACATATTTGTATAAATATTACGTTATATATTAATTATTATGTTGTATATTCGGTAAAGTCATCCATATGAACTCTCTTGTTAGATCTTGGAGATAAATCGTCAGACGGTCCGTCGGGATTACTTGTAACAGATTCTTGGAGTACTCTACTTCTCAGTCGTTTTATATGACGTAATCTCTCTAGCCAATTCGATGCATATGGATTATTATGGCCTTTAGTTTTCAAAGAAGAAGAAACCATAGAAGCAAGCTGAAAAACAATGAGTGGTATCACATTTGGTACTTGAAAAATAATATAAACACATAATAAGAGTATTCTCGATGTTCTCACAAAAGCAGCGGCTGGAAGGACCCTGTATCTATCCTTAAAACTGGTTTCACTAAAATTCCATGAAACTGGAGAATGTTGCATTTCAACTCATGCTGATTAAAAATCTCCATGGGCCAAACCTCCTAAACTTACGGGTTTCCAAGATATTTAAGTAGAAAATTATAAAATTACAGCTGACAAGGGTAGCATGTTTCCACCACACATAAATGTATGCTAGGGTGGTTCGTATTTGAGCTAGTTTTGAATTTTGTTCTCATAGACTTAAATGTTTTGAAATGAATGAAAAAAAAATATTCCCAAAGTTACAGGTCTCTATCTGAATTTTAACCAGTACCCTACTGCCTAGATAAGTTTACCATCTAAATAACATGAGATTTTTTGCATTGAAAAGTCGATTTTTTATTTTGGTTAAACTAATAGTTCGGAAAATTGGAAACTCTGTAGATTTTATCCTTATGATAGTAGCTATCCCCTATAATTTTTATAGATTTTTTGAACAAAATTAAGAACAAAAAATAGATAAATAAATAAATAAATAAGATAAAAAATTATTTTTCACAAACTGCAACTGTAAAATTATAATAGCTAAAAATATATCAAAATTGCGGGGGATAGCTACTATCATAAGGATGAAGTCTACAGAGTTTCAAATTTTTGGAAGTATTACTTCAGCCAAAATAAAATAGTAGTTTATGCAACGAGGGTGTAGATTGAAGTTTTTTGCACGAGTGATGATCGTCGCGCACGAGGGTTGGCAAAGCCGGCCCGAGTGCGAAAAAGTTTACGCCCGAGTCGCATACAATATTTTTTAACTACGTGTACGTAGAGTTTGTACGCAGAGTCTCGAATTCTGAGTCTAAGTTCAATGTGTGAAAAAGTTGACTTTACGCTCAGAATTCGGGACTTTACACACGAACTTTTTGACTCTTATATCTAAAGAACTGATAGATTCTGCATAGCTATTTTCGTTCAAAATTGAACGCTCTACAACAAAGGTCTTTCGGTCATTTTTGATGAATCTAACTGTTTCCAAGTTATTGATGGTTATTAGCCAAGCTATTCGAACGTGACACTTAAATATCTTAGAAGCCCTTAATTTTAGGGGGTTTGGCCCATAGAAACTTTTAATCAGCATAATTTGAAATGCAACATGCTCCAATATCATGGAATTTGACTGAAACCGCTTTTACATAAGGGCAGATACGACATCTTTTATTAAATTTCAAGCTTCCTTGGACCGTTTTATCTCCTGACAGATGAATGAACATGCTTACATTAGCATGAAGAGCGAGCTGGCGAGCAAGAATAGCCAAATTTTGGTCAGAAATTATCTTAGGCTCGCTGTGGCCGATGTGCTCTGCAAGTTCTTCTCGGGCTTGGACTGTTACTCTGTTTGTGCCATGGTCAAGAGGCTGAATAACAACGCAGGCGTAGTTGAATTGTCCCTGTAGAGAAAAAATAAACAGATTAAATTTTTCAGTTTTTATTCCTATTGTTTCGATACTTGAAAAATATTAACCACTGAGACCGAAATAAGTCTTTAGATAGCTTAGAAGTAATAAGAGAAAACTCACTTTAACAGTTTGTATGTTATAAGTTTCCCCGCTTTCATTATATACAATGTTAACGTAGTTATTTCCAATGTGTAATTTTTTTCCAGTACATTGAGGGTCGCTTTCCTTGGTTGGCATTAATGTAGCGACGTGAAATATCACCTGTTCAAAATTAATTTGAGTTTATATTCAGCTTTCAACCCTAGAATGAAACACTTCCCTAGCCGATCATTAACGGTACACCGGGGTCCAGCGAACCCCAGTCAAGTTTGAGCATGTGTCATATGCGCTGAGATCAATATTTTCTAATGCGGTTTACATCATTTCAAATGTTAAACAATTTCAGATCTACTGACAAAGATCTTTTTCAAATTCACCTCACCATTTTTTTTTAAACTGAGAAATTTGAACTGCAAATTTTTCGGAGAGAGTGAAAAAAACAGATTTGGCTGGGGTCTCTTTTACGGAGTGTACCGTTCTAGGGTTAAAAAAAAGTGAGGTCACACCAATGTGGATACAAAACTAGAAAACAATTCAACAGAATAAACAGGCGTTTCCTCTTCTTAAAACATACCTGCATTACATCATCTTGCCATATGTATGCAAAGTTTCCATTTTCACCATTCCGATCTAAACCTCCGAGGAATATGCTCTGCGAATCAACGTCTTTTAATTTTATTAGCGTTCCTAAGCGCTGTAAAAATTCTGCATATCTCAATGAGCCGTGTTGGTTTCCCAGGATTTCAACCTCATTCGAAACTTGGCCAATTCCTATGTATATTACACCTATCTTGTGAGTTTCATACGGTGGAATAGCGTCCAAAACTTTAACGGCTCGCTGCACAGCTGCTGTTTGAGAAACGAGCAATGGCTTTTCTGTAGTTGTACCAAAATGGGCTGTATGGTATAATTGCAGGAAGACAAAGCTGTGGAAATAGCAAAATTAGTTGGTTTGAGATTCAGAAAAAGCCACACATTAACTAATTCCAATTTCAGATAACATGATAAAGGCTTTCCAACACCTTCAAGCCTTGCCATTTTCTACCTCGGGTTTATCCCAGTCCGAGGCAGGTCTTTACTGCGCGGTGAATTCCCACGTCTAATATTGTCCCATTCTCCACGTGATTTTTTAACAGGACTCATGACGGAGATAGTATGGCCTCTATCCCGGAAAGTTAACGGTGGTAAATTCGACGGATCGGGTCTATCATCTTTCTGTGAAAGTTCAAACAATTTTTAGTACATTCATTGGCCCCTTACCTTTCCAGCTCGTTGATTCTGTCTACTGACTTTATCCGTGAGATGATTTCTTCCTATCGGGGGTTTGGTGTCGATGGCTAACGGCGATTGCTTCAAGCCAGAATCATGAAGACTGGATAAACGCGAGTAAAGCTGGGTCGGAGATTGTGGCGGTTTTCCAGTAGATACTTGCATTTGCATAGGAACTCCAGACATGAGAGTACTGCCTCTATTTTGAAGGGAGAGGAAGTTCCCCGGAGCCTGTGATCAGGGGAAGAAAATGTTCACTAAACACATTTCAGCTGCACTGGGGTTACAATGACTTAGAAATTAATATTCCCCCAAATGAACAGCAAGGTTTTCTACCTGTATGGCGGTAGGCGAAGGTGGCACAGTGTTGCTGTTTGTTACACTAGGCGATTGTGTTGTTTGTGTCGTTCCGGGATAAGAATGTTGCGATCGGAGTCCCGGCGGATGATCAATTGTGCCTTCTGACGACGGCGGGGTAGTTCCTGTCCCAGAAATTTCTTCTGGTATTGCCTCACAGCTGACCCTAACACGGGATGAATTAAGTTTAAAACATCAAGTCTGGTAATCAAATACTAAAAAAATCCGAACAGTTTTTACCTCATGTCTTTTGCATATGTTGTCTTAGCGTGTTTCTTCACTTCAGGATCGAGTTTCCCTTCAGAGTCTGTCGCAGTAAGATCCCGATCATTCTGGAGGACCAATTTGTCCTTGTTGAGGAAAGGGTTTTTCCAATTGGCGCTCATCTCAGGACTGGAATTTGATCTTCGGACAGGATTTCTCGATCTTCTTAAGTCTGTATGTTGGAAAAGTTTTATTGTGTACAAATTTAATTTCTATTATCAAACTTCAAAGCAATGGGCCATTCGATGCTCACCTTCGTCACCTTCTTCTAACCCTTCGAGACTATCACGTGAATTTTGGCGAGACGGACTGCGGCGAGCCGGAGATCCTGGGATTGCAATTGGTCCTGATATTGATGATGAAGTTACTGACTTTAACAAACCACCTTCTGGCTCGATGTTCAAGTGCACGAGATTCCTTTCAAGCATATCCTGCAATAATAAATTGAATTCTTCACTTTTGTCTTTTGAAAATAATGCCTCAAAATTAGATTCCTGGGGTACTGTTTTCTCGATGTTAAATGCCATTAATTAATTAACAAACCCGAATATCATCAGCCTGAAAATCCTGGTGACTATGGGTGTAGCTAGGTTCTTGGACCTTATTTGTCGTAGACTGTGGTGTAGGCATATACAAGGTGGTAATATCATTAACAGGAAAGTCTAATGGAGAAGTTTCGAATTGCATCGAATTCTGTATTCTCATGACCCAAGACATGTCGCCGGTTGGTCTCCTAACATAAATCTCAGCCCATCCTTGACACCAACAAGCACAAGGAACATGTTCTTCTTGTTTCTCGCTAGAAAGTATTTGCTCCAGTTTAGAAGGCTCGGGTAATTCTTTGTCAGACTTTTCGCTAGGATATTCTAGCTTCGGAGCATCCAATTCTTCCGGCAGTCTCTTAAATTCTTCAATTGGGGAGTTGGATGTTGTGTTAGCATTGGACCCACTGTGTCCAATAGACGATTGTCTCATCAGTCTATTCTCCTCCTTTGAACCCTATCAATTATAGAAATCGATTGTACAAAGAAAAAAATTAATGATGAAAGATTTTTAACTCTTTCATTGATCCATGATTACCAAACTCACTTCTCCGCTAGACGCTCTCTGCAGTGAAGATTGTGTATATCTCAAAGTATGCTCTGGGGAAAGTGAGTCTGACTTACAAGCGGCCCAACAATTGTCACATAACCCACCCCGCATAGCTTTACTGCTACATCCGCTTGTCGTAACTGTGATTAAACGGTTTCCCAATAACCAGGTCATGGATTGACCTTCTTTGAGTAAGAAATCTGCAGTTGGAAGTCTTAAACAAATGAAAATCAAGTTGAATAAACTTATTTGTGTATTTTTTTGAAGCCTGATTTATTAACCGAGGGTGATATACCGTTTTGGCAAAGCGGAGCAAGTGGAAAATGTATATCGAGCCATTAGATCAATGCAAGTTTCTGTAAGCTCAACGTGAAAGGTCATCAAAGCTTCGTCGATTGGCGGTTTCAGATCTAGCGCTCGGCCTTCTCCTATCATTCGATTAGCTAATAAAGGCCGTTCTCTACGACCTCTGCTTCCCTAAAATATAACATTTCATATTTGGATTTGATATTGCAGCTTTTTTATTGGTGGGTATAGGTCCGAGTTATTCACCTGTTCTGTTAAACTTGAACTTCGTTTTCTACTCGATGAATCTTCGTTGATCAAACTCAAATCTGATTTCATTAAATGACCCTCCTCAAAAGGGACCAACACATTTGCTTTTAGACCCTGAAAAGTTGGTAAAAAATTATCACTTCAAAGAAATGTGAATCGAATAAGTTAATTGTAGATTGTAGATCGCTCTATAGCCACACTCGATGCGATCTCGAACTTGAAAATTTCAAATTATAGATTTACACTCACTGTGGTGATGAATTTCACAAAGTCTCTTCTAAAAGGAAGTCGGCACTTCAAAAACCATACAGCTATAACGTGATGAGCGAGAGATACTGTGTAATGGTTATATTTGAAAGGATTGGTGTAGGGCAGGGATATGGCGAAGACAGACATGTACTGGTCGCCAATGAAGCTGGCAAACACCTTAGGCAGTCTTGTAAGAGCTGTAATCCATATGCGTAGATGTATTTCACGAAATAGGTCAATATTTAGTTTGCTCAAATACGGATATTAGTGAGAGGGAAAGAGTTTCGGAGATATACATAAAGTCAGTTTTTCCTATCAATCAATATTCGTGAATAAAAACGAAGATGACTTACTCGATAGAAACTCAAGTATTGGAATAGCAATGTAAACTGTCGCTGAGATTTTTGATAGATTAAGCAGCACCTCGGATAAAAGTTTGTTCATTGCATCGCGCATCTCCAATGTACAAGTTGTAAGACTTGTAACACATTGACTAGCGCATCTTGTTGTGAGTCCAAGCTGGATGAGTAAAAATAGTGAAATTCAAGACATTTTCAATCTCATATTGGGTAATACTGATCATTTCTTTTTGCTCCATCTTTACTCTAGTTTTAAATCGCATTGCATATTACCTCTAGACATTTTATAAGACGCTGTTGCAAATTTGGCTCAAGATGTGCATGATATGACGCCAATGATGCCAATACTGGAAATACAAATCCACGAAACTCGGACAAAGTGAATTTGGGAGGTGTGTTGTATAGAGTTTCTGGTAAACGTACCGATTTGTCGCTTACCTGTAGAATTCAAAGATTAAATTACAATCGCACACAAATAATAACAACAAAAAATGAAAGGCATTTACAATATTCCTACCATCACCATCGAGCATAAAGCTGCAGCAAGACAATCTATGTCATTGCTGTGCCTCGAGAGAATAAGTGCCTTGTTTTGCATAACTTGAGGCATTTCTTTCAGTAATAACTCGAGCACTCGCCAATCTAAGGAATAAATAGAAATGTGAATATTAACTCCATTTTGATCTATTAATACAATTGATTTGTCCAAAATTCACCTTTTTCTTGCTTTAAACAAGTGACGACAGTTTTACAAGCGTGGGAAAGTGACATGTGTGTAATCTGGCAAGAAATATGCTGTAACGGTGCAGGACTAGCCGGTGGTGGACTGTTCCCTCCTCCTCCGCTAGTGTTGCTTCCCAATCTATCGGCTGGAAGGTGTTCCAGTACCAAATAAGGACTGAATCGTGTTACAATACCCGTTTTGGGGTCAGGATAACCAAGATGGTAGAAGGTATTAGCTCTGATCTTGAGAAATGCCTCGAATATCTAAAACGCATAAAATATGTTTACCCATAAATTATTGTTTGTGAGATTCTGTTTTAGGATAATGAAAATATGCATCCCATGGAATATCAACTCTTTCAAACATCAATCAGCGACCATTTATAACACCGAAAAAGAAGATGAGAACGAAGTAACTACTTACTAAATACCTGATGGTAGAGACATTGTAGAAAATAGCTGGCTCTTTGTAGTGCTGTTCGAGATGATTGACGAGCAATTTATAGGCTCGTATTACGTGGCTTGAAGGTAAATGATACATCTTTACTGTTAATATATTTATTACTCCGACTACAGCAGTTTTCACGTCTTTTACGTCCGTGTCAACTGCTATGGGAACTTCCAAAGTGAAAGGTTTGTTCACTATCTAAATTAGAAGAAAATCAGTTACAAACTAAACTCTACCATGTAAAAACAGTAGCGTAACAAAGAAAATATCTCCACCTTTTCCAATATATCCAACAACTCGAGGCATCGTTTTGTCTCACACTCGATGCAAAGATCATCCAGTAAGTGAGCAGCAACGTTACGAATCACTATATCAGGGTCTGTATCAACGTGTTGTAAGTACGGCACTACAATTCTTTCTATCAGCTCATCTTCGTATTTAGATCTAGGAATAAGCCTCGGTAAATGAAGCTGTTCATATCAAAGAAATAACAGAACTTCTTGCCTGGTACAAGACCTCGTTCTAATAATAAACTACCTGTTAATTTTTATGACCTTAGTCAACACGTCAAGAGCTTTTACTCTAACGTTTGTACGGGTTTCGATTTTAAAATAACGCTCCATCAGCGTGCTCAGTTTAGACAACCACAAGTGACGAGTCGGATCGATGTAGTTGGATAAATATCCTATCAATCTTAGCACAGATATCTCCTGAAAAAATAATAATCAACATACTAGAAAAATGTTACACAGAAAAAGTTATCTCTCTATGTAAAATATTGTCGTATATTTCTTCTACTTACTGAACGTGAGTTCGAACAGCGTTCAATCAGCTCATAGAATCGTTGTACACAGCCGTTGTAATGCCCGTTGTCCAGGAGATTTTCGATGCTATTTATCGTCTCATGTAAGCTTGTTGGTACTTGGTGGGAAGTTGGTAGGCTGCTAGTTTCTGTGGTAGAAAAGTGGCAAGCAAATATTACGATCGCAATTTCCTAACAAATTAATAGTAACTGGTTCTGGAGTTTTGTTTACCTATATGAGCTATTATTTCTTCTATTATATCTAATATTATACTCCAAGTTGGATCGTGCAACTCTTCTCCATATTTATTTACCAATCGTTGGATGCTTAGAGTTACTTCATACATTACAATTGGGTGATTACATTGTAGAGCCTTTAAAGAGGGAAAAAGATGCAGATTTTATAAAATTCAATTGAAGTTAATACATATAATGGAAAAACTGGGTGCACAGAGTCCAGGCATTGATAAACACCTGAAAAAATGAGGGCAAAACGGACGTAGGAGTGCATTTTAGCTTCGGAACTCTATGAGTGCCCCAAAGTCCCATATTGATGTAGAAGACAGCTCCGCGCAGCAACCCGACGTCTCTTTGTACGTTTGGATCTTGGAGTAATCGGCACATTGTATAGAGAGCTGAATGCCCCTTATGTGTGCCTAATAAGTTCCTCATTATCTAGAAGGTGAAAAGGTAACTGTAGAGGTTATCTAATTGGTTCTTTGATCAATGATAGTATCTTATACCGTTATATCTTTGCTACAATGTAGAGAGATAATATGGATGAAATGGATAAAAAATAACATAAATATAGAGATCTATTTTCATGATGAGTCTAAAATACCTTCCAACTAATCTGACAATAAGTTTCAACGTTAACACTACGACATAGAGCAGTAATGAATGTCGGAAGCGAGTCCGGCTGAAGATTGCCATAGCAAACGACAGCGTCGAGCGCTTCTAAGCATCCAGAAACTACCTCGGCACTATTACTGCAATAGCATAAGTGGCAAATGTATCTGTAAAAAGATGTACATATGTATTATGCATATGAATCAGTATTAAATTGAAGAATGTTTGGGGTATCAGACGCTGCTACCTACTGCACGAGACTGGATATAATGTCTGTGTCTATACAGGCTGAATGGAATTTAATAACATTCACTAGCAACGACAGAAATTCTGCTCCTCGTTTTCCATCAATTCCTGTTACAGTCGGCATCCAATCCAGCAAGAGGGGCCCTATTCTTTCCTCAAAATGGAGTATATCTTTTCCGTTGTCTGTTAAACTCTGAAGCAGTTCCAATCTGTGGCAGATAAATGTTATTAAATTTATTCTTGAACCAATATGTACCCAGACAGTCTGATTGATAAATTCCAATTGATTACAGAGACTTTAACGTCGTTGACATCCGTATCAAGCATTGTTCTCGCTAGCAGCTTAGTACGGTAATTGATTGTTGCAAAATGGTAGTAATGTGCTGTCAACTGATTTGCATATTCCAAGCGTTAACAGCATATTGATAGCGTTCAGCTACAATCAATTACTGTACTAAGCAGCTAGTAACAACAACATTTTTTGACGAACATTAATGACAGTAAAGGTGCTGTGATCAATTGTGATTTATTAATCTGGCTATCTGAGTATGAAGTTTCCCAATTTATCGGATTGAAAACAGCGCTGTATGATAATTGAGAGATAATTTTCAACGTTTTGTTTCAAGCGGTACCTCGGTCCGATATCTTCTGGTATTTCATGGTTTTCAACAACCATAAAAAATTTCACTCGCATTATCGCAGACAATTTGCTGTATTGCCCCTGTACAAGACATCTGAGGAAATGAAGAGCTAAATGTCTGTGTTCTCGAGGTATATCTTTGTCCTTGGCCAGCAAGTCCTGAACCAGAAGCCATAAGCGCTCAGCTGCAGTCTAAGGTTTAAGAATATCAAGAAATTGGATTATTTATGATTATTGTCTTTAGCATGAATATTTAATGACACGAGTTCAGAAACTAGATTTTGGTTACAGGGCTGTAAGTGGTCAATGCCCCCCAAGAATATTATTATATGACTGACAAAGATTGAGAAATATGACCTAAAAATGACGAAAATATTGCTCATGATATGACTGAAACATAATCAGATTACGACGAAAGAGGAGTGAAAAATGAATGTTGAACGAAACAGCATGTAACATGAGAAAAACTGAGTAAACTGAGAATAACAATATAGTTGATTGCAACGTTCCATACAACTTAAGAGCTTAAACTAACTTAAGCTGAAATATAAGATTTGCTATAAAACGAACTCGAATCAAATCTTTCAAACAAAACAAGATTATAATTTTTTTTTTACATGTAATAGCGATTCATGACTTATTCGAACATTCGAGAAGAGACAACTGCTGCAATAACAGGATTTCTCATGTCAGTAATGAATCAGGCTTATTTTCACTTCTCTTAGCAAAGAAGTCACTTATTAATTTGTTTGTCCTCTTCTCTAGTGTTTTTTCAATGCTCGTCCATTTTATTCGTTGATTGGAGGCAGTTGCATCCGAAAATATGACAAATATGACGAAAGAGAGAAAAATATGACAATATATGACGAAACTGGGAAAATATTACCAATCCGACAAAAAGTGACAGACTTACAGCCCTATGGTTACGGTATCTCAATGGTCTGAGAGAGTAACAAATGGTTAATGTGAAAATCTTTGGTTGTTTTAATTCATGAGATTTACACACCTCTTCCCATTGATGATTGAGCACCGTATCGCAGAGATCTTTTATAGCTTTGGCGCGATGTTGCAAAGGAGTTTCTGGGCTGATTTCTTTCTCAATTTCCGGAGTCAAAGTAAAATCGGCTCGACTTTTGAAATGTCCTATTCCAAAAGTGGGGTTTCAAATGATATCGAGAAATGAATAAAAATTAACATGTTGGTGAATAAATTTTTGTGTAATTGGCCAAAATAAATGGAATGCAATGAAACTCGCAGTTTGTTAACAAAGAAAATGAAAAGGCTGTCGTTCGAATAACGCAAAGGGAGAGAGATATTACATCGTTTTAGGTTATAGAAATAATTCATCGGTTCAGTAATGGTAATAACCCACGCATAGTATGACGAAGTATTAAATAAACGTGTTCAGGTAGTAGTATGCGTTGATTATTATTAAAATGTAATGAATTTACTGGTTTAGTTAAATATACAGGTATTATGTTTAATATTACCTTTATTGATACGAAAAAATTGTTTCAGCTTGTCGTGAAAATTTTTATTATCTTTATCCTTTGAAGTCATTTTCGACATTATTTTTTAATTTTTATTATTTAGTTCCGATTTAGCAAAGCATTAGTAAAGAGATTTTATCCTACGTATTATTTATATAGTATGTAGCAGAGAATTGGCATCGGCAATCATCATATGTCAAAAATTCTCCTTCGATAAAGAATACCAAGTCAAGTCGATAGTCGATACGACAGTACCGGACAGTCTTGGCGAGTCCCGCTTATTTTAACTGCGCCAAACGTAGCCTAGCGTCATAAGACTATACTTCGCGTGATACCGATAAAGAAAACTCCCTTTCAAATACAAATGTATCGGGAGATGGGGAGTAATGGAAAAATGTTCCTTATCGAGAAAAACAGATGGTAAGGTAGGGAATTTTAGTAAATTGAAAAGTTTTCTCTTACCTTATGGGTGCTTTCCATTTACTGACACAAGTCGATACAAGTCCGATACCGATGAAAAAAACAAAAGTCTGAATTTATGTGGAAAAATATTTTAAGTCCGTAGTCGAAATAAAATGAAAAATGTCTAAGTCTTTTGGAATTGTCTAAGTTTAATTGCATGGAAATGAGCTTATTGAGTAATGATGGCGAAGTGAGTTTGTAATTAGCTTTTCTGAATCGAATCAAGAGACTCGGTAGAGACTCGCGCCAAGTAACAAATAATCCTCGATTTGTTCGAGTTATCATTCAGTGCAATTATTTGGAGCACAGGATTTGCTACATTGCGGTGCTCACGATCAAAGAGTATAGGATAGAGCGGTAGCTGCCATAGGGCTGTAATGTATTTTGGCGTATACGAGTTTCAGTGCCTCTGTGAAGTCGGAGGGTGGAATAACATATCCCTACCTTTCTATTACGCCGTGGTACCGGCAATATTTGAGATCATATACCTATGTAATACTCCTATATTGCTAATCCCTATAAGTGGCGGGGTCAGGAACTAAAAAAACAGAATATGTCTCTAACTCACTTCTTAAAAATCCAGTTAACATGTTTTGCGCAGCTGCGATAGTAATGGCGGATTGGTGGGTTTTAAGAGGATGCTATAGTCCTACTTTACCAGCCAAAAAATAAAACCGCAAAAAACTTTGAATTGGTGGTCAAAAATGATGTATAATGGTGTTATTCAATAATTAACGGTGAATAGGATGGATTCCGCACGCAGAATTCATCAAAATAGAGAAAAATTAATTTTTTTTGTTCGCCAAGTGTAGGCGTGTCACTTATTCTCCTTAATGTCAAAACCTGTGCGACAAAAACGCAAAATCCGGCGTTGTAGCGCCATTCTACATGCAATTCCGAACATTTATATCTAAAAAGATTGTCGATCCATGCAATAATAGGGCCGAGAAACCGGACCTTGCAGATTAGTGGTAAATAGTGTAAATTGTTGATTGCTGACAGCTGAGAGACGCTACGATTCGGTTCCCAAAACGCTCGAAAGATGGCTCTACGCATGCCATTGCTGTCACCAAATCTTTTATCTGCTTCGTATTGCAGGATTGTGCCGATAGCGTCCCCTGTATATTTCACGTGGATTTACGCATGGAGCCATCTTTCGAGCGTTTTGGGTACCGAATCGTAGCGTCTCTCAGCTGTCAACAATCAACAATTCACACTATTTACCACTAAACTGCAGGGTTCGGTCTCTCGGCCCCATTATTGCATGGATCAACAATCTGTTTAGATATAAAATGTTCGGAATGGCATGTAGAATGGCGCTACAACGCCGAATTTTGGGTTTTTCACGCATAGGTTTTGATATTAATCAGAATAAGTGACACGCCCACACTTGACAAACAAACAAAATTAATTTTTCTCTACTTTAATGAATTATGCGTGTGGGATCGATCCTATTCATCGTTAATCATTGAATAAAACCATTATAAATCATTTTTGACCACCGGTTCAGAGTTTTTTGCGGTTTTATTTTTTGACTGGTTAAATAGGACTATAGCATCCTCTTAAAAGTATCTAACCTTAAAATTGAAATATAATTTGTGCTTGAACGTGAATGAGTTTATAAAATCTTTTTAGCCAATGCTAAAAAGAGTGGCTCGAGCGCTGATTGAATCACACTCACTGATCTCTATATCATGTATACTAGATCAGTGATCACACTGCAAGCACAAGATTACTAGCGCCATACACCGAGCAATAAAAGAACTAGAAAATGCAGACAGAATGCGAACCGATTCTTGCAGTCTGTGTCACCCCCCTGGTTGTGTTCGACGGCCTCTTCTTTTTAATGAATTCCTTCAAAATGATGGGAGCGCACGCGCAGAACTTACTTGCTGCTGCGCGAGACCGGCATATGCACATTGATTATAATGAGAATATAACCTCAAAACTTGTGAAATTGTCAAACTCGAAACGCAATAAATGTAGATAGTTAACACCTCAAAATAACCGAATAAACCGTTGCATTAATTGACAGTAAAATCAATGTTGATAGCTGTGTGTGACACAATTTCACAGGTTTTGAGGTCATATTGTCATTATAATCATTTGCGCATGTGCCGGTCTTGCGCAGCTACAAGTACGTTCTGCGCGTGCGCTTCTATCATTTTAAAGGAATTCCTCAAAAACAAAAGACCGTCGAACACGGCCATTATTATACGTGTAATAGCGTTTTTGACTGGTTACACTGGTGTACACTGAGTGCACACCAGAGTCACGCACCGTGTTTTGCTGATACCTTGGCACCTAACACTGCTCAACACACTTTTCATGCACCGTGTTTTGCTGGTAACGTTAGTGCAAGAATCTTGCACCGAGTGCAGAAAATTTTTGGACCTCGTGTCGGTGTAGTGTAGGCCGCGGCAAATATGAACAATGGCCGCGCAGAGAGCAAAAATAATGCTAGTTACCGAGATCCTTTCAGCAACGTCGAGTAGTGATGATGAAGAGATAATTATTGCTTTAGGAGATAAACAAATCAAGGCCAAAATCATCAATTTGTTAAAGATTGTTGATAAATTGATGATGATTGATGAAAATCATCAATTTTTTCAAAAATTGTTGATAAATTGATGTCTTTGGCCTTGATTTGTTTATCTCCTAAAGCAATAATTATCTTTTCATCATCACTACTCGACGTTGCTGAAAGGATCTCGGTAACTAGCATTATTTTTGCTCTCTGCGCGGCCATTGTTCATATTTGCCGCGGCCTACACTACACCGACACGAGGTCCAAAAATTTTCTGCACTCGGTGCAAGATTCTTGCACTAACGTTACCAGCAAAACACGGTGCATGAAAAGTGTGTTGAGCAGTGTTAGGTGCCAAGGTATCAGCAAAACACGGTGCGTGACTCTGGTGTGCACTCAGTGTACACCAGTGTAACCAGTCAAAAACGCTATAAATGTTCTACGCAAGTGCCAGATGTTGACTTGCGCAGAAAGCTCTGATTTGAACATGATAGAAAGAGACAACAATATCGTCGGCACCGTACAAAATTAGTCTTATTTCAGACCCTACTAGCAATATAGGAGTATTACATATCTGTTTGAGATGTTCAATTGCTGAGTACATGATACAGAGCGGGAAACTTAACCTATTAGTTGCAATACACATAAATAAATTCGTCAATTGTACGGGAATAATGAAGATTACTTTACATACACATATGGTGGGGTTCCATGGCATTTCACCTAATCGGTGAAGGTCATCGACGCCGATCTTAATGTCAATTTTTTTCTCAATTCGTCTGTCCAAAAGAAGAACCCCTATTCGGCCGTTTCTCAATTAGGCCACCTGTATTGATTTTTTGCATTTTCCGATTTTTCAACTTTTCTAAAACCGACTTTTTTCAACTGGCTTCAACTTCAAGAGCTTTGATTTTGTTCGACAAATGATAGGAGCATAAAATGTGTCAACTAGTCCGAGCTTTCTGACAAAAATTTTTGCAAATCTTTCCAATGACACAATTCTAAGATTTTTTCGATAAAAAAAAAAATCAAAATTTTTTCGATTCCGACACCTTCGATTTTCTTTAAACTTTTCATCTAAATTTGTCCAGTTACGATCAAGATTTTCTCCAAAGGAAATTATGGATTTCCGATTCGTTCGGAAGTTACACAGTCATAATGCCGAAAAATCGGAAAAATTTCACGGTTATAGTAGTTCACATGTTATAAAAATACGTGATACCTGAAAAATAAAACTTTTCGGAATATACCGAACAATATAAATAAAAAAGAGATTGCAATTTTTTTTTTCTATATATCAAATATATTTTCAGATACAAAATTTCTAAATATATACATGTATATATTTAGAAATTTTATATCTGAAAATATATTTGGCAAACACAAATATTATTGAAAAACAAATAACTATGCATTTTCATACATAGGTATAATCGTCGTATAATATATCTATATAAAATGATGACTAACTTTAGAATTGTAAACTATCAATAAAAACTAATAACATATACTATAACTCATACATAATTAACGTTGATTAACGTGCTTTAATCTTGTGAGAACAGTAGTCTTTCTTCGGAAGTGACTATGTACCACCAACACACCATCAAGGTTCTCACACGGCATTAATAGCCTAAGCCTCTGATGAGGGCAGCATACAACTGCCAAAACGTCAGGCGAAATTTGAACCATTGACTCGACTGGATTGTTTCAAACCTTTCCTAATATAAAAAGTTCGAGTGCTAACGGCAAGATGTACGACACGAACTATCTATCGCGGAATTCATCGAGATATATAAAATTAAGAATTTGTAGTTACAAAATATATGCAATAAAATTGCGTTAGCTAATTATCCATCATACACATTTTTAAACATCCCTTGATTCCAAGGGACATTCCCACAGTTCATCCGTCAAACCGTCTAAACGTTAAGCCTTTCTCCTTAAGGTCGAAACGGATTTTTTGTATTAGTATTTCGCAAGAACCACCTCAGAAGAATCAGTCGGGTCTGAGAAACTTTTTTTTAGAGATCGTCACGTAAGTTTGAAGAAGACAATTCGAAAATTTTCAATTTGCCATAACTTATGACTGACTCATCGTAAAGCAATTTCCGCGCACTTTTTTACAGGGGATTTCATCCTCTGAAAAGTATTACCATTGAACTAATCATTTTTTTTAATTTTCAAAATTTTCCGATTGAAAGATTTTTCGCAGTCTTCTGTTTCAAGGCCTTACATACGTCTAGCAGCGCCAAAGTTTTTTTTTTAGTAGGGATAACAGTAGAAATGAATAAAAATGAAAAGTACACATTGTTTCTTGGAATTTAAACTTTATAAAAAATTCTATTCTACTTTATTTTTACTAAAATTACTATATAAAAAATCACGTTATCCACAACACTAAGAAAAAAAAGTTGCCCCACCGTTCGGCATCATATCTCCAGTAAATGTTGATCGATCTGAAAAATTTTAAAAAATTCTTGTAAAATAAAGTTGTGGTTATAGTACGTCGAGCCGGAATTTTGAATTTCGAAAAATTTCGCAATTCATGACAGTTTAAATAAAGTATGCGTTTTACGTCATAAATTTTACATTTTAATTATTTTTATAAAATTTTTAAAATGAAATATCAAAAATCCGGCTCGACATACTGTAGAGAAAACAATTTCGGATATTTAAAAAAATCGCATCAAAAAATATTGAAAACTGTATGAGTTATCATGCCGACCGTGGCAGAAGAAGTAGTTTCGAGAAAAACGCGTTTAAAGTTTTAACTGCGTTTTGTTCGAAGTCGCGCGCAGCTAAAGCAAGAACTTTATGAATTTTTTTATTTGTTTTGTAAACTTACGTTTAATCCCCCATTCCGGCTTCGTATTGTATGCCTCCCTTGTTGGTAATTAATGCGTGCACCAAACTCGTCGGGCAGTCATATTTTATACTATAACTTTGGATCTATGGGGAATTTTGCAATCGGCAGTCACATTTTCTACTATAAATTTGGATCTGTAGGGAATTTTTGCAATCGACTTCCACAGAAATAAGCCTAAAACTATAGAGAACAACAATCTGTAAAAAATCGATTTTTTGAACATTCTGGACGTATGTAAGGCCTTGAACGTGCCTATCTCAGCAAGAAAAATTTGTAGAAAGACAGCAAACAACGCAATTTAAAGGTGAGAAAATTTCCTAACTTTAAGTCAAGTTCAATTTTCGAAAAAAAAATGTGTGTGCCCCTTGCAATTCATTAAGGTTTACAAGAAATAGATAATTTACATACTGCTCGCTTTAATTAATGTTGAAGAAGACATTGCGAGCTCCAAAATGCATGCAAGACACAACCATTTGAAAAATTCACTATTTATCCTCCAGAGTTCAGGTGTTGCTTTAATTCTTTTAAAAAGTGCATTTGAGGTAAAAAAAACTTACATCGTAATCGGTATATGAATTATAATCTAAACAGTTTCAAAATTCGTAGATCTTGAACCAACGTTTATATGAATCGATGCCTTTGACAAAATAATAGTTTACATGTCATGTTGTATGTCAGTATCGGTGAATTTCACACGATAACAAAACAGTACTTCAAACAAAATTTGCGCGTTACTCTATATGCATGCGCATTACGTAGTGCGCATTTCGCAATGACACTCAGTAAATAGCCAATCAGCATCGCGGAAAAGCGGCTTCAACTTCCGTTACAATCTCTTTGTTAAGAAAGAAAAACGCTCGGAGCCATACATACCGAGCGGCTTGCACCGATCTTTAACTCGAGTTACGAATTATCATTTAATGTATACTGTGATATCACGGGCCAGCCCATAGGTTCCCAGGTGAGACGACATTTCACCATGAAAAATCGACTGGTTTTCCGCGAGACACGAATCTCCGCCGAGGGCGAATATCAACTTTACACTGCGCAATCACTAATTAAATTCTCTTTAAAAGTACACGTGTACTCGGATTCTGGGAGTATCAGAAAGAATCGTGATTTAAAAAAGTGAAAGTTATATAGTGTTAAGTGTGTTACGACATTTCAAACCAATTTTTTGTGTCTGTTTGTCGGGGATATGGGTTGAAAATAAAGCAGATTTTCCGTTAACACAAGTATTTAATTATTCAGAAATTATTACACAGGTTTTACAAATGATTTTCCTCACACGAGGGCATGGTGCTTACTACCAACTAATAAGGCGTCGCGTAAGACGTTGCGCAGTAGAAAATAGGAACGTTAGAATTCAAACGAAAAATTCGAACAAAGATTCAATAAAGAGTTCGCTAGATTTCCTAGAGATGGCTCCCCGAGTGGAGAATAAGAAAACTTAAAATACAACACTGTTATTATTAATCCAAGATGCCCCGTTTTAGTTCAAAATAAAATAAACTTAGTCAATTGAATCCACAATTTGGTTGTAAATCCCATTGTATCTAATCCTCAGTGAAGGAAGACGAAACAAAACAACAGAATTGCTTATGTTGTCATGTTTTCTCATATTCGGGCACAGAGCGTCAGTAACGCCCCATCAGATCAAACACAAAAAAAAAAAAAAAAAACGAAACGGCCGAGCTGAGCTGAGCTCAGTCTGCCAACAACATCCGACGAGCTCAATCGACAATTGGAGGTGGTTTTGAGTAACAATTGTGTAGTAGTCGCATCCTTATCACATAGATATCCTCATAACGTTTAAAATCATTCTCCTCATATTCTTGTTGAATCATTCAAGTACCAGTAATCATCAACATTAGGCATGTTGTCACCACAGTTGGCACGCGCAATAGCATCATTAACACATTAGGCATGCGCCACAAGGGTAGGCACATACATGCAAAAAAAAGGGGAAAGGGTATTTAATCTGTTCCGCCCCTTCCTTTTTAACTTCCCGCTAAGAAAATCAAAGATTTTCGAAAAATCGGGAAGTTATTGGTTTTACCCCGTTTTGCAAAAATCGAGTTTTCAACAGATCTCGATGTTTTGAGGTCTTAGGAAGCTTTTCTGACTATTCCTGAGAGGGTGTCACTATGTCTGTATGCATGTGTGTGTGTGTGTGTGTGTGTGTGTGTGTGTGTGTGTGTGTGTGTGTGTGTGTGTGTGTGTGTGTGTGTGTGTGTGTGTGTGTGTGTGTGTGTGTGTGTGTGTGTGTGTGTGTGTGTGTGTGTGTGTGTGTGTGTGTGTGTGTGTGTGTGTGTGTGTGTGTGTGTGTGTGTGTGTGTGTGTGTGTGTGTGTGTGTGTGTGTCTGTGTGTGTGTGTGTGTGTATGTGTGTGTGTGTGTGTATGTGTGTGTGTATGTATGTAAGTATGTGACCCGCTTATAACTTTTGAACGGCTTGACCGAATCGAACCAAACTAGTTGCGTTCCAAAGAGTTTCATCAAACTTAGATTTCCTAAAAATTTGAACCGATTCAGACCGGTAGATTTCGAAAAAACTAAAAAAATCTCAAAAAAAGAAATTTTTTTTTTTCAAATGTGGTTTTTTTGGAATGACTTTTGAACGGCTTTACCGATCAATTCCAAAAACTAATCAGCTCTTGACCTTAAAAAACTGCATCGATCAACGCCGGTCCGGTCAAAATCGGTTGATTCCTTCGAGAGATATCGTTGACGAAAAAAAATCAAAAAATGTGTTTTTTTGTAATATCTCCGAAATGTTTCATCAGATCAATTTTTTTTGTTTCACATTTTTTATGAAGCTTGAAAAACTACATTAATCGCCGCCAACCGCGTG
This sequence comes from Macrophya annulata, assembly GCA_963924015.1. Lineage (NCBI taxonomy): Eukaryota > Metazoa > Arthropoda > Insecta > Hymenoptera > Tenthredinidae > Macrophya > Macrophya annulata. The sequence continues at coordinate 11,834,668 of OZ001262.1, forward strand.
AAAATCGGTTGATTCATTCAAACGTTATAGCAGTTGGAAAATTAAAAAAACCGTGTTTTATCAAACTTTCATCAGACTTTTGAGCTGGAAGAGCTCAAAAGCATATAACAGCTATTTTTTTGTGCTCGGAGAACTCAAAATAACTAAATCATATCTGTAAGCTCGAAGAGCAAATATCCGTCCAATAATTTTTTTTTTTTATCACTTTCTTTGTCAAAAAAAAGTTTTTCTCGAAAAATTCAAATTAACATTTCAATTGAAAAACCAATAATTTTTTTTTTTTGTCTACTACTGTATGTTCTTTAAGTATATTTTTGTAACTCATAAATTTTGAATTCATAAAACATTTTACACGCTAATAAAAAAAGTTAACTTAACGCAAGGGCCAAAATCTTAAACCATGAATACCATCTTGATAAAAGTGATTTTTCCAGTCAAAAGAATAAATTCTTGAAACAAAAAAAATTACTTCAACCAAGAATAATTTTTTTTAACTTAAAAATTCTAATTCGTAAATTAAAAATATCATTTTCATAAAAGTAGTATTCCTTGTTCAAAATTTTGTCTTTTGAGTCAAGTTAATTTTTTTTTTACTAGTAAAATAAAACTGTTCTTTAATGAATGTCAGCGATGTTTGTAAAAAACTGAAATAAAAGGACACACCCAAATACTTATAAATTAAAATTCTAAATTCAGACGAATATAAATGACAGTTCATAAACTTAAAAATATTAAAATAAATGATTATAATTGCAATCATCAATTTAAACCCAGAAATCATTTCAATCTTTTAAAATAAAATAGATGAAAGTTTTTAAAGTTAGCTGTTGGTCGAAGCTCGCGAAAAACGGGCCACAATTCCTTATTGGTTGAACGAAAATTCGTTCTCATTCACCATTGGTTACTCAGTAGTACTTTTTATTATTTAGTACGTAATTTTTATTTTCAAAAAACTCCGAAATTTTTCATATAATCTATTAGTGGTCTTAATTCTTTCATAATACTCAAAAAACTACATCGATCATCGCCAACCGTGTGAAAATCGGATAACTCATTCAAAAGTTATGGCAGTTTGAAAATTAAAAAAATTGTGTTTTATTAAATTTCCATCAAACTTTTGAGCTCGAAGAGCTCAAAAACATAGAACAGCTATCTTTTTGAGCTCGGTGAGCCTAATTTATTGGAAAGATAATTTTTTTTTGAGCTCGAAGAGCTCAAAATGTATATTATATATAAACGCTTGGTGTTAAAAATTAGCGGGAAGTTGGAGGGATGGCCTTTAAGGTCAACCGTTTTCCAGATTTTTTATCAGAATTTTACGCTTGAATATACCCTGAGGTTACGGTCGCGGGAAACCACCTAGGGTTAGGCCAGGGGGGTGACACATGCTATTCTCCCTGTACTTAAAAATGAAATGCATTTTTTCCGCATTTTTTAGTTCCTCTATCGCTCTGTATATGGCACTAGTTATTCTCTGCTCGAGTGGTTCGAGCGCTGATTGAATCACACTCACTGATCTCTATACCAACTCTATACTAGATCGGTGATCACACTGCAAGCACAAGATTACTGGCGCCATACACAGAGCAATAAAGGAACTAGAAAATGCAGACAGAATGCGAACCGATTCTAGCAGTCTGTGTCACCCATATATGTATGTAATACTCCTATATTGCTAAAAGGGTCTGAAATATGGCTACTTTTGTACGGTGCCGACGATAATGGTGTCTCTTTCTATCTCCATGACATCAGAACTTTCTGCACAAGTCAACATCTGGCACTTGCGTAGAACATTACTATCGTAGTTGCGCAGAACATGGTGCAGAAGTGAGCTCGAGATATATTCTGTTTCTCTTAGTTCTTAACCCCTCCACTTATAGGACTTAGCAATATAGGAGTACTACATATACCGTGTGTTTGTGCAGAGGCGCTACAGTATGTCCAGTAGCGGATGTACAGTCGCCCACCGCGTAGGTACCCAAGTTACGCAAATTTATCGGTATGGTATAGTAGATACAGTCTAAATTCGATCTACGTGATCATTAGCTGAAGCTAATACTTCAGTGCGCCGTTTGATGGCGCGCTTGGCCGTGCTCTTGGCTATAGCATGACAAAGATTGAATATTGTTATTGCAAACAATTATCACACATACAAAACGTTCTTCGTATGCCGAATATTTGGTACACAGAGGATCGCAGCTGACTGCCGTTTCGACGGATGAGTAAGCGAAACTATTTTTCATAAATACGAGTGCATCTCTAAGAACATAACCTGAAAACCGCATCAAGTGTCACACAATAATTCAGATCTGTATGAAGTAGGTAGATGTACTCTTCACTTTTGCAGATGCACTCGTATATTTATGAAGAGAAGTTTCACTTGCTCATCCGTCGGAACGCTAGTCAGCTGCAATCCTTCGTGTACCGAATATTCGGCGTACGAGGAACGTTTCGTAAGTATGATAATTGTTTTCAATAACAATATTCAACGTTTGTCATGCTATAGCCAAGAGCACGACCAAGCGCGCCATCAAACGGCGCACTGAAGTATTAGCTTCAGCTAATGATCACGTAGATCGAATTTAGTCTACATCTACTGTACCATACCGATAAATTTGCGTAACGTGGGTACCCACGCGGTGGGCGACTGTACATCCGCTACTGGACATACTGTAGCGCCTCTGCACAAACACACGGTATGGTCTGAAATATGGCTACTTTTGTACGGTGCCGACGATAATGGTGTCTCTTTCTATCTCCATCACATCAGAGCTTTCTGCGCAAGTCAACATCTGGCACTTGCGTAGAACATTACTATCGCAGCTGCGCAGAACATGGAGTAGAAGTGAGTTAGAGATATATTCTATTTCACTTAGTTCTCTACCCCTCCACTTATAGGAATTAGCAATATAGGAGTATTACATATACCGTGAGGTTATGAGGAAAGGAAACACAGGTTGCAGGCAACCCAATAGTCAAATTCTCGAAGATTTCCGAAGACATTGTATTTGTCATTTCAACCACATGGTGGGGGTTTCCGTCCCATGTTATTATTTGCGAATACAATGACTTCGGATATCTTCGGGAATTTGACTATTGGGTTGCCTGCATCCTGTGTTTCCTTTCCTCATAACCTCACGGTATATATATATATATATATATTTTTTTTTTTTTTTTCATATTATTCCTAATCCTAAAGGGTCGCTATTTTCTAAAACTTCAGGTAATTCCACCTGGTAATCATCGTCACTTATCTCTCCAAACAATTCTCTTTCTTTTTCTTTTCTTTGTCTTATTTCTTCTCGTCTTCTTTCATTCTTCCAATCTCTTTTCTTATCCTCTTCTTCTTCACATTTCCGATCGTCAATACTCCCGTATATGTGTATAATTTCTTCTTTTTGTTCCTTCGTCAATTTATCATATTTAAATAAACGATAGGTCCTTGATTTTTCTTTTTCTGCAATTTGTAATGTATATAACTTCCATTTAGAAAGTATCGGTTCTGTTTGTTGTTCTATGTCTTTTTTATGAATTTTTTTAGTTTGTATCTTCTTTGTGTTTGTGAATTTATGTTTTGGATTGACTCTACTCATCCACTTGTGTTTTGGGTACATAATTTTATCTTGTTCTTTGTTTGGGATTCTTTCTTCCTCTTTTACTTCTCCTTGGGATCCTATGTCTCTCGTCACTGGGAATTGGCATCCTTTCTCTTTTTGTTCAATCTTTACTTTTATGTTATACATTTTTTTATTTTTTTTTTTCATACCTTCTAAATAGAAACTGAATTAATTACACATCTAACTTATTCTCTTAATTTTCTAATACTCTATTGTAATATCTTTTGAATAAACTAATATGGAATCTTCCTCTTTCTTGATTACTTGCCTCGTTTAATAAAACAAAAGTCGATGGTCCAATTTGTCTCGTTAATCTATACGGACCTTCATATATTGACATAAATTTTGCTAATTTCTTTTCAATAGGATTGGATACATTTAGTGCTCTAATTAACACCTCATCTCCTACTTGAAATTCTTGCAACTTATGTTCTGTATTAAATTTTTTAGCTCTGTTTCTACCCTTGTTACTTATCCGTTCTCGAGTCAAAACTAGCTCCCTTTGATACATCTCAGGTTCTATATTTTTCAGTAATCTAAGATTAAACCAGCTTTCCCAATACCGAGTTGGCTTCTTTTTCAAAAATAATTCGTATGGTGTTTTATCTGTTGTTTCACGATATACTTGATTGATACAATCTTCAATTACCGGAATCCATTGAAGCCAATTGTCATGTCTGTCTCCTACTAAAGTTCTGAAAAATCTACCTAATTCCCAATTTACCCTTTCAACCATATTACTCTGCAGGTGTCTAATTGACGACATTATTAGTAACTAATAAGTATTTAAATCCTCCTTTCTCTGTTGGAAGTGGTCCAAAATAATCTATGGATAGTAAATCTAAAGAGTTTTCTGGAATTATTGTTTGCATTGCTGCGAAACAGGTTTGATTTGATTTTTTACATTTTTGATAGACGTCACATGCTTTTAATTCCTTTTGTATTAGTTTTAAATATTTTGGATAGTAAAAATATTCTTTATTAATCAAATATGTCTTTCTTGGACTTATATGACCAAATAGTTCATGAGTTTCCCATGTTACATCAACAGCTAATTGTGTTGTTAAATATATTGGTTTTAATTCATTATTAGGTCTCTTAACTAATATATTATTTTCTAATTGGTATCGAAGTTGTGGGTTATTATTATTATCTTCACATTCTATTATTAATCGGGAAATATTGGGGTCTTCATGTTGTAGTCTTATTATTTGTTTTAGATCTCTTTTTAATATTTCACTTGGTTTTCTTGTCAATGTTGCTAATTCTATTATTCCTGATTCATTACAGTTTGTATACTCTTCTTTTGTTGGGTATCTACTCAACACATCAGGTACTGTGTTAATTTTTCCTGGTATGTGTAATATTTCTACATCGTATTCTTGAATTAATAACATCCATCTGGCTAATCTTGAATTGATGATTCGATAGGTTTTTAAAAATGACAATGCTTTATGATCTGTAATTATTACGATTTTAGTTCCCAACACATAGGTTCTGAATTTTTGCAGTGCCCATAGTAGGGATAATAATTCTTTTTCTGTGGTATAATATCCTAATTCTGCACCTTTTATAGTCCTACTAGCGAATGCTATTACATGTTGGTTTCCGTCATTATCGTATTGATATAACGATGCTCCTAATGCATAATTACTTGCATCAGTTTGGATGAAAAATGTCTTCTTCATGTCTGGATAATGCAATATTACTGATTCACAAAATAATTGTTTCACTTCTTCAAATGCTTTTTCTTGTTCAATATTCAATTTCCATTTCGTTCCTTTCTTGATCAATTTTAATAATTCTATCGTAGAGTGTGCGTGTTCTCTCGTAAATCTCGAGTAAAAATTAATCACTCCCAAAAATGCTTTAAGTTGTTTTATATTCTTTGTTCTCGGAAAATCCTTTATAGCTTTTACTTTATCGGGTTGTGGTTTGATTCCTTCGGTTGTCCAAACATAGCCTAAAAACTCAACTTTCTGTCGACAAAATTTTGATTTATCAAAATTTAATGTGACATTATGTTGATTCAACTTGTAGAATAAGTCATCTAGTTGTTTCAAATGATGCTCAAAATTTGTTGATATACATAATAAATCATCAACAAATGTGAGAATATTTTGATTTACTTCTTTAAGTATCATTTCTAATCCTCTGACTAACGCTGCCAAACTAGTTTTGAGTCCAAATGGCGTAACAATAAATTCGTAACAATTCGATTTATACATGAAAGCAGTATACTTTCGACTATCTGGATGTAAAGGAATTTGCCAAAAACTAGTAGTTAAATCTAAACTGGACATTATCCCAATATTTTGACATTTCTGAAGTACTTGTTCTATAGACTCAGCGCATTCATAATCTGGTTCCATTATTGCATTAATTTGCCGTGCGTCTAAACATAATCTAACCGATCCATCTTTTTTAGGAATTACAACCATTGGATTTATGTACGCGCTTTTTGATCTTTGAATTATACCAAATTTGAACATTCTTTCTATTTCCTCATCAACTTTATCTTGATTTGCTAATGGTACCGGATGTGATCTTTTTATGTAGGGTATTTCATTATTGATTTTTAATTTATGTTCATGAGAGTCAATACGTCCGGGTATTTTTCGGAAAATCCTTTTATATTTCCAAATTGAATTTTTTAATTGTGATTTTTGCTCTTTATTTAATATTTCGTTATTATTTATTTTTTTATTTATTTCTTCTTCTGTGATTTGATAATTTGGATCATCTTCTGTGATTTTAATTTCCGTTATTACGTCTTCTTTACTATCGCAATTTAATTCATTAGAAATTGCACACCCGATAAATGTTACTGATGTATTTTCCGCGTGTGTTTTCGCTGTCAGTGTACTAGCTTCAAAGTCAAGTAAACACTTCAAGTCGTTTAGGACATCTATTCCTATAATACAACTGTGTATTAATTTAGGGATTATTAATAAATTGATATCTTTTAGGGTTTCTTTTATCTTAAGTGTTATTAAGATTTGTCTTCTTATTCTCAACGTTTTATTTCCCGTTGCTAATTGCAAATTCGTATTGTTAACCGGTAATATTTCGAATTGTCCTAATTCTTTGATATGATCATCAAACCATTTTTCATTTAAACACGATACCTCACTTCCTGAATCTATCAATGCATTTATGTCTACTCCGTTTAATTTAATCTTAATTATCGGACATTTACTTTTATTTATTAATTTATCTTGATTCAAGTCAGAATTATTTTTGTCTTCGTCCATTAAGAATTCCTTTGGATCTTGAAATATTGAATTTATTTCACCCGTTATAATAATCGGATCATGAGTGCTAACCGGGGTATGGTTATCTTGAATTTTAATTCTTACTAGCTGATAATTGTGCTCGTTCGCTCGCTCGATAATTTCATACCTAGACTCAGATACAGTTTCAAATTCTGATAGTGAACAACGTACTTGGATTTGGGTAAAAGAGTCGTCATTAATTTCCAATTTTTACCACGCGAGGGTGTATAGTGTTCTGGGCATAAGGGTAAATCTTTGTGTGTTTCGTGAAGTGTTACAGGATACTCGAAGTCAACTTCAAGAATATATCTTATAGGAGAATCGTTAGGAACGTTGCAAACCTCGATGACTCGCGTTCCCACTCGAAAGATCCACGCGGTAGGTACTGACTCATCGCTCCACCGTACAAATTGTGCACGTCAAAGTATATTAGGTAAGATTCTTCTTTGCTGGGATCAAAATCAAAATGCGAGTCCAGGGGTGGTGTAATAGTGCAGAGGATCCAGGTTATACGCCGAGCGACAGTTGCGTCGAAAATTTTCGAATACATCCGATAGGAGCAATACGTCCGTTTTTAAATATAAATCTGAATATTCACCCAGCGTATTAACATTGAAAGTCCTCCAAACTCTGATCGCGTGTCGGTCATTCTCCTCTGAAACATTTGTATTGTTTAATCTTGAATAGAATTTTTCTGCGGGAGGTAACTCCTTTTCGTCAAGTTTTACCCAGCTATCCACATATTCGTAAGGAAATACCCCCTTCCTTGTCATTAATTCGAATTCCTCTGCACTATTACAGTGTCCGCGCGTAATTACTTTTTCCTTATCATTCAGATACGAGGCTGATTTGTCCAAACTGCTTGCCATAAACCGGAACGAATCGATAAATCGTAAGGTTACCTTCGTACCAGTGATTTTCTTTGTGAAAGGAATGTACGGCTGTTCTTTGTTGACGGGGAGGATGCTCATTTCACCGTCGAGTAACGTTGCCAGAGCTTTGATTAAAAAGTGTGAATCGTAACCGGAAAGATTATGAAAAGCTACTGGAACAACATGCGAATCTGTATAATTTAAATTACAACTTGGATGAGCCGCACCGCGGTACTTGCCCGTAAAATGACAATGATCGCGATGCTTCTCATCCGTCTGTAGTGTTGGGCATCACTAATTACAAATTGTAATTAATTACATTGAAATTACTAATTACATTTGTAATTTGTAATTAGGAAAAAATCAATTGCTAATTACATTTGTAATTTGTAATTAGGAAAAAATCAATTGCTAATTACATTTGTAATTTGTAATTAGGAAAGAATCAATTGCTAATTACATTTGTAATTTGTAATTAGGAAAGAATCAATTGCTAATTACATTTGTAATTTGTAATTAGGAAAAAATCAATTGCTAATTACATTTGTAATTTGTAATTAGGAAAAATTTAGTTATTAATTACATTTGTAATTTGTAATTAGGAAAATTTCAGTTACTAATTACATTTGTAATTTGTAATTAGGAAATATTCAATTACTAATCATAATTGTAATTAGTATCTATTTTCATCCTAATTATAATTGCGAAAAGTAATTAGTAGTTATTTCCCTTCCAATTACAATTTTTCAAAATAATTAGAAGAGTTATTCAATCTAATTACAATTGTCAAGTGTAATTGGAGTGATCATACGTGAGTAAATATCCGTACACACGGGAATATGTGAAAGTTATCTTTGGGTAAATAAAAGGTTATATTATAGGTATACCATGAGCTTTGGAGGTATATAGGCATATAATCAGTATATATAAGATGAATAAATGTATGTAGGATATATATTAGCATATACGTGCATATACAAGCTTGCAGAGGCTTGCGTGGGTTTGTGTTGTTATATGAGGGTATATATAGCGGGATATATACCTGTTTTTATCTGAGTATAAATGTACAACCATATATCGATATATTCGGGTATATCTTGGTATATACAACTATATATCGGTATATTTGAATATATCTCGTTATATACCGCTATGTCTGGGTATATATAACCATATCTTGACATATTCGTGTATATTTTGGTATACGTTTTTTGGTATGTATACACACACACACGCACGCACGCACGCACGCACGCACGCACGCACGCACGCACGCACGCACGCACGCACGCACGCACGCACGCACGCACGCACGCACACACACACACACACACACACACCTTGTTGAGTTCTCAACCGATCAACCAGTACCACTGCTAGCTACTGATTTTAAGTTTCCTAATTTGTGAATATTAGCAATCTTTTTATCACTAATATCACCCTACAGAACCGGACAGGCTTTCGCCACGACAGGCCTGTTTCTGGCGCAAGTACCAGCAACCCACTTAGTCTGCGAAGAATTGGGGAAGGCTGTCACGCTACCGCTATCTTGCACCACCTGGTTCACCAGTACTCACTTCTAGCTTGAAGCTACCAACTACAATTTCCCATTTTCGCGACCCACTGCAAGGAGAGAAAAGCAAGCACAATATAATATGATTATGTTAATAATGAAATGAATTTTATTTATAGTCTAACTTATTCTACTTTTCTATTTACAAGGTTCTTTGTGTTTGGCATTCGCCGTGAAGTTTTGTATAGTTTGTGTGTTTAATTTACCGAGAGTGTGTGGCTGTGATTTTGTTTTGTTTTGATTTTTGTCCGTCTCAAACGTAATTAAACTATTTTTTGAACACTATCGCGCTTTGCGAATGATGCTACTCTTTATACTTAACAGGATAAACTAGGATCGCTTTGATCCGTAGTTTAGGCTATTACAATGATTTGATACTGGAACGACTTTTCTAGTAAGCGCTTTGCTTAGCTTGAATTGAAGTTATGATTTGGCTGTGAGTCGACTAAGCGCTTTGCTTCTGTCGCTCGGTTTATTACTTTTGCGAAACAGCTGTAGACGCTCTGCTATCAGACTGAGTAATGTGTCTTAGCTGTTGCTGTTTATATAGCCGTTCTGACGCCCCAGTGACGTCAGACTGGCTATCGAAGTTGATATTTCGTACCCGTTGTCCGCTAGATGGCGTTGTTCTTCGCTGGGGTGGGGTCCAAAAGTTGGATATGTTACAATATATATATATATATATATATATATATATATATATATATATATATATATATATATATATATATATATATATATATATATATATATATATATATATATATATTGTAACACTTCCAACGTTTAGACCCCACCCCGGTAAAGATCAACGCCATCTAACGAGTGAGGGGTACGAATTGTCAACTTCGATAGCCAGTCTGACGTCACTGGGGCGTCAGACCGGCTATATAAACAGCAGCAGCTTAGACAAACTCATTCAGTCTGATAGCAGAGCGTCTACAGCTGTCTCACACAAGTAACAACCCGAGCGACATAAGCAGAGCGCTTAGTCGACTCACAACCATCGTATCAATTCAATTCATCCAAGCAAAGCGCTTGTTCGGAGAAGAGTTAAATAAAATTATTATATAGTATAACTTAACGATCAAAGCGATCACAGTTTATTCTATAAAAAGTATAAAGAGTAGCTTCATTCGCAAAGCGCGATAGTGCTCAAAACCAGTGTTAATTACGTTCGAGACGGGCAGAAAAAGAATCAAAACAAAACCACAAGCCACACACTCTCAGTAAATAAAACTAGACACAAATTATAAAACTTCGCGGCAATAGCCAACACAACAACCAACCTTGTAAATAGCAACTAGGATAAGTTAGGTTAAAATAAAATTATTCTTTATTAACATTAACAAAATTATATTGTGATTGCTTTTCTCTCCTTACAGTGGGTCGCGAAAAGGGGAATTTGTTGTAAGTAAAATCAAGCTAGAGTGAGTACTGGTGAACCAGGTGGTGCAAGATAGCGGTAGCGCGAAAGCCTTCCCCGAGTCTTCGCAGACTAATTGGGTCGCTAGTACTTACGCCAGAAACAGACCTGTCGTGGCGAAAGCCTGTCCGGTTCTGTAGGGTGATATTAGTGATAAAAAGATTGCTAATATTCACAACATAGGAAACTTAGAATCAGTAGCTAGCAGTGGTACTGGTTGATCGGTTGAGAACTCAACAAGGTCGACCCGGATCCACGCCAGAAACGGTCACGAGGTGCGAAAGCTAATCCTGATCCGTAGGGACGTAGGTTTGGGGGAATAAAAAGGGAAACGGTCCTGTCGTGGCGAAAGCCTGTCCGGATCCGTAAAATTAGAAAGTTAAGTTATTTGAAGGGACGGGTAGTGATTCACCCTTTCAGGAGTCTTAATATTATCCCTATTAGGATAAAGAATCTTAAAGTAAAAATTCGGTACTGCTCCGGCTCGAGAAATCGTGCCGGGATATTACCGAAAAGTTACATTTGGCGCCCGAACAGGGACTTCTGAAAAAACAGTAAAATCATTAAAATCATTAAAAATTCAAATCATTTAACTTAGCTTCACTTAGAAAGAAATTTCAACACTTAAATTCATTCTTTAAAATCTTTTATTAAAATTTTCAAATTTATTGCTCACTTGGAGACAATAAAAATTTCAAAGGGGTACAAAAGACTTTTGAAAGGATTCGTATTATTGGGAATTAGAGAAAGAACACTGCAATGGCAGAAAAGCAAAAATTAGGGACCGGTGTGAGGTCTAGGGGGCCGTCATCGGGAGATTCGAGTAGAACATCTGGTATTGTAGCTCAGGATTCATCATGTGTAGAAATTCCGAGATCCGAGCAAACAGGCATGATGTACGATATTATCCAGACTTTGAAACGTCTAGAACAGAAATTAGACAAGAGTACTAAAGAAATGGAACAAAAAAGGTTAGAGTCACAGAAATCAAGTGAAACCGCGATAACTATTATCGACGAAAAAGTTGAGCAGCATATTATCGAAGTAAAGCATCAAACGAGCAAATTAGATTCGAAATATAAACTAGTATTAGACAAGTATAACGAAAGTCTTACCGAATGTCATTCCAAGATAGCAGTATCTGAAAATACAATAAGAGAGGATATTAGAGAAAATTTCGAAATATTAAATAAACAAATTGTCGATGGACAAAGCTCGCAAGCAGAAAAGGTTAGGGAGGTAGAGTTTAATCATAATAGATTTAAGCTCGGTGTAGAAGCCGAATTAAGAAGGTTAAAACGCCAGCCAAACCAACCAGGAGCAGTAGAGCACTCTAGTTTAGCCGTAATGGCGATGCAAATAAAAATGCCAACATATTCGGGAAAAAGCGGTGAAAAACCTACCTATTTTCTTCGGGAAGTCGAAGAATATTTTGAGTTCTTTAGCATAGATGAGGACACTCGCATCCGATTAATCGGGCAATGTTTAAATAACGACGCTAAAGAATGGTGGATCGCGCGTCGAGACGTCATTGATACCTGGGAACAATTTAAAACACGTTTTAGAGATAGGTTCTGGGGTGAGGAAATACAAAGAGAAATTAGAAAAAACTTAGAGTTTGGTTTTTACTCACAAGATTCAAAAATCACATGGGCCGAATACGCGAACCGTAAGTTCACGATCGCTGCGGGATTAACTCCAAGAATACCTGAGGAAGAAATAATTAAATGCCTTATACGTCATTTCGAAGAACGGGTAATAGAAGCAGCTAGGTGTCGGAACATACAAACTCTAGACAGTTTCTTGGTGTTCCTAGATGAAATGCAGACGGGCGGTAGATCCAACATTCCTAAGAAAAAAATATTTTTCACCGAACAAATAAATAAAACAGCAAAAGATATGGTAAATAATCAAGTAACCTCAAAACCAGTGTCATGGCGAAACGCGTTAGATAACGTAAACATAGCAAAGCAGCCGACACAGCGGGAGGAGGTAAAGCCAAGCTCTCACGAAAAACAAAAACAAGTCGGACAATCAGAGGATAGATACTATAGGTCAATACCGAAGTACAATCCACAAATCAGAGCGATCGCAGAACAACAGGTAGACGCAGACGAGCCAATTGAAATCGAAGACAGTTTTTCGGAAAACCAGTAGGCGCTGTGCCGATCGAGCCATCAACGATCGTGGCACAGCGAGAAATCAAAATACAAGCGGCAAAAATACAAAAACCGATATCCGTAGAACACTTTTTCGAGGACCCGTATGAGTATTTGATTCAAGAACGAGACCAATCTGAGTATGAATTGATACAGTGTCCGATGATTGCTTTAAACATAGGAAGTATAGAAGTAAAAGCCTTGCTGGATACCGGTAGCCAAGTCACGTGCTTATCGGAAGAATGGTATTCAAATCATAGCAGTAAATTGACAAAACATGAAAAATTGCCTGTGATAGACTTTCACATAGTAGGTGTAACTGGTAGTAAAGCCACGCGAGTAAAAGAGCAGATATTGATCCAAACAACACTAGGGAATTACACAGATTTAATATGTTTTTTAATAGTTCCGAATTTAAAACAAGATATAATTATTGGTATCGACACATTACAAAGGTGGAAATCCGATATTGATTTACGAACTAATAAATTAAAATTCAAAATGCCTTCTGGGGACACATCAGTAGATTTAACAAACTCGGAATATGTTTCGAACAGTCTTAGAGACCAGACCGAACAGAAAACCATAGCATCAATTAGAACTGGCGCTGAAAAGATGACAAGCGATATAAATGAACTGGTTTTAACTGATGATGAGATAACAGAGAAACTATCAGAGTGTCAGGTATTAGACGGAAACAACTTAAAATCATTTTCACAATTGTTAAAACACTACCGAGATGTATTCTACAAAGCCCCAGGGAGAGTATCAACTTATGAACATAAAATAAAAATCTATGAGGATAGACCATTTGTAAAAAGACCTTATCCGATACCTATTTCACAGAGGGAAAAAGTTAGAATGGAAATCGAGAAAATGTTAAACCTCGGAGTTATTGAACGATCATTTAGCGAATATGTAAATCCAATAGTAGTAGTTGCAAAAAAGGGAGGGGATATTAGATTAGTGCTTGATGCAAGACACATAAATAAAATCATAATACCTGACCATGATTGCGCTCAATCTACTGAAGTTCTATTCCAAAAGTGTGGGAAAAATCAGTTCATGTCAAGCTTAGATCTTACGGCTAGTTTCTGGCAGGTTCCACTACACCCAGACTCCAGAAAATACACTGCATTTATGCATGAGGGCAAAACATATCAATTTACAGTCACTCCATACGGATTGAATACTAGTCTTGCGGCATTAATTAGAACATTAGATATTATATTAAAAGAAACAGAACAATTTACGGTCAACTTCGTTGACGACATCCTTTGCCTTTCTGATTCGATTCAGACTCATTTGGTACACCTACAATTACTATTTGAAACATTTCGGAAATATAACTTAACGATAAACTTCAAAAAATCAAAATTCTTTAGGGAAGAAATAGACTTTTTAGGACATAGAATCACTAAAAATGGAATAATGCCACAGCCTGAAAAGATCGAGGCAATCCAAAACTTCCCTACTCCTAAGAATATAAAACAGTTAAAAGGATTTTTAGGGTTAACAAATTATTATAGTAAATTCACAAGACTTTACTCAGACGCAACATTTCCGTTATTAAAATTAGTAAGGAAGGACACCAAGTGGGAGTGGACCGAAGAAATGAATGAGCAGTTTACAAAAAAAAAAAATTTATTTTGCGAATCTATGATTATAAATCACCCAGATCCAAAGAAAAGATATTTCTTACAATGCGATGCGAGCAAATATGCGATAGGAGCAGTGCTTTATCAAATATCAGACGATGGTGACGAATTAATAATAGGGTTCGCTAGTAGAACCATGAAAAAAGCAGAACTAAACTATTTTACTTCGGAAAAGGAATTATTAGCGATTGTTTTTGCTTTAGAGAAGTTCAGAACGTTTATTATAGGGGCAAAGTTAACGATCCGCACGGATCACAGAGCCTTAACATTTATTTTATCATGCAAATTAGTTAGTTCTAGACTAGCTAGATGGGTTTTATTTATACAAACGTATCAGTTTGATATTGAATATATCAAAGGGAGCGACAATGTAGTAGCTGATATCATAAGTCGGTATCCGCCTGAAACAAATGAAAAAGAAGCGTTAGTACAAAACATTCAAGTGATAGCGCCGTTAGCAAAAAGAATAGATAACGATCTAAAGAACAAGTTAAAGGGATTCGCGAATTATCAGCGAGCCGATCAAAAGATAAACGACCTGATAGAATCAGAAGTGATCATTGATAATCCGAAATTTGAGATAGTCGATAACATTCTGTATCGTCGTGATTCAGAAGGAAAGCTGCAGGCATGCGTGCCTACCGAACTAGTAAAACAGCTAATATTAGAATGCCATGAAATGTATGGGCATCTAGGTGCAGCAAAATGTTACAAGCTATTAAAAGAGGGATTTTATTATCCGAAATTCGCTAAAAAGATTAGACAGATAATTGCAAGATGTGACCGATGTCAAAGATGCAAGGTGCCTAACCGTTATAGTTATTCGGAAATGCAGAACATAGTACCAAAGGGAGTAGGCGATCTTTTATCAATCGACTTTTTAGGACCGCTACCTGCATCTAAGGGCAATTATAAATGGATTCTCGTAACGGTAGACGTTTTTAGCAAATTCGTACGTTTATATCCACTCAAGGCGGCTAACGCGAGATCCACCATCAATAGCATTTTCAACGAATACATTCCGGAGTTCGGTAAACCTAAACGCATTCAGTGTGATCACGGGACGCAATTTACCTGTGCAGAATGGATAAATAAGCTAAACGAAGAAAACATTACGTTAATTTACTCATCTATCCGGCATCCCCAAGGAAACGCAGTAGAACGCGTAAACCGCGAGTTAGTAAGATTTTTTAGAACGTTTCTTAGTGATAAACATACCGCATGGATAAACTGGATCCGAATAATAGAGACATGCATTAACGAGTCGCATCACGACACCACGGGATTCACACCTTGTGAAATTCATCTTGGTCAGAAGCCTACCAGATTCTGGGAGGATTGGCTGGTAAAAAAACCGAGTAGATTTACCTGTAAATATTAAAGTAAGATTAGTTAAGAAAAACATAATAAAGCACGGAAAGAGACGCGCAGGATATTACAATGCAAAACACAAAATGACAAGATTTAAATTAGACGATTTAGTATTAGTCAAAGCACTCAACGTATCGGATACAAAAAATAAAAAAATGGCTAAATTTTTCGAATTATACGAAGGACCATATAGAATAAAAGAAAAAGTAGGAGAAGCGACTTACATTCTGGATCACCCGATCACTGGAAAAGAGAGGGGGAGGTTTCATGTCAACATGTTCAAGTTATATCTGGATTTTGAATAGAATCAAATCCAAGGGGAGGAGAAGGATTAGTCCCTCCGCAGAAGAATAGTCACCTGGAAAGAGTATTTAAGGAATAGTAACTAGAGAATTATTATCAGTTATATTCGAAATGGATCTCTATAATTTTGAATATGGCTATAAAAGTATCCAAGACAAGGACACCCAAACGAAAGAGGCCGACTGGTATGGATTCGACGCATCAAATAATCCTATGCGGATTATTGCACCGTCTGGAGGATTTCGAGGAGTCAGGAGGAAGTCACCGGTGCCTGGAAAAGGATGGCAGACCCCGAGCTCGTTTAGTAAAAAAAGAGTAAGGAAGGCTAGGAGGCAAGGAAACATACCAACATCCACGCAAACCAAGGAACCATCAAACGAAGTTCCAGAACCGACGCCGATCACCTGCGAGAAGAAGGAAAAGATTGTAGTATCAATACCAATAAACAAAATAAATACACCAAAACCAAAGAAAAAGATAGCGTTCAAGGTAGAAGTACCCAAAAAGAAGTACAAAATAAAGAGACTAAAGGTAGACGAAAGAAAAAAATCCAAGGAGGAGAAGAAAGAAGAAAGGGAGCAGATATTATTAAACATTTTTGGTACGCTAGATTTACCTGAGACTTCAGAAGATGAATCGCCGACCACAGATGCGCTTGAAGCCAAGGATAGAATACCTACAACACCGGAAATAATACTGCAAATCGATGAAATGTGCGGAAGTGAGACACCAGAATTGGTAAGACAATTTGAAGCATTGTGCAATAATAACTTACCTGTTTATTTCACCGA